>JANAVB010002796.1:6853776-6903323 GCA_029216955.1 Iris pallida
TCCTCGACGCGCCGTGTTCGCGTACGAAGGCCGTGTCAGCGGCAAATTTCAGCCCGAGTGCACAGTTCAGCCGACCATTGCACGCACGATTACTCTGCGCTCGCTCGACGAAACGTCGTGAAATTTTACGGGCATGTGGGCAGAGGTTGCCCCTACGTGCTCGTAAAATTTCACGCAAGATGGATCTCTGTGCGTCGAGTTATGACGCACAGACTGCAGGGCGTGCACGGGATCTCGTGCACGCGTGTCCGTGTCCGTTCGGATGCCGAAATCGTGTCAATTTTCGATTCGTCTTCACGAAAGTTGTTGCAAATCGTATAAGGAAGGATTTCGTGAAAACAGAACCAAAAATTATCACTTTTCAATTCTAAGTGGCATTTTGTCGAACACGTACAATGTGAGACCGATACGTGTCCGATACCGCTATCAAACGAAACCAAAATCCTATGAAACTTCATACACAGATCAAGGGTGCCTATATGGATGCAATAATGAAGAAAATTCAGGAGAAATAAAGGTAGATCAGGATTTACCTATTTAGAGTCGGAATCTCAATAAAGGAATTCCCCGAGCACTTTGTCGGCCGATTTCTCCCGAGCAAATGCCTCCTCCTTGCTAGCAGTACTCCAGCAAGATCCTCTCCTTCCTACGAGTGCAACAGAATTCGTTTGGGGAGAAACGGACTCCGGATGAAAAAGTTGGGATTTTTGGAGAGTGGAGTCTAGGGTTTGCTCTTAGGTGGCTATGTGTTTACAAATGAGAGGGGAGGGGGCTGCTAGTGGCCGGCCAGGGGTAGGGGTGTTAGGTTTAGGGTTTGCACATGGGCTAAGCACTCCATGAGTTGCTAAAAAGGCCCATGTCAAAAAGGCTTTAAAAGGCTAACTAGAAAATGTCTTAAAATTCATTTAAATCATTTAAAAATAACTAATTAATTCTAAATTAAATTCTAAATGATGAAAACTAATTCTAATTATGGCATTGTTGACTAAGGTCAAACCACTTATACTACCAAAACACCAATTCAGCTACCAATCAAACCGCATAACAAGCAATTTAATTAATAAATTAATAAAATTCAAAGTCATGCACAATGGCTAAAATATCCTTAGCCTAAAAATAGGCAATTAGCCAACCTAGTCACATGGTCGAGTCTCCTTGGTCATGGTTAGTCTCTAAGTCAAGCAGTCTCTAGGGTTAAGCTAGCAACAACCAAAATCACAATTCACCCATCTAAATAATATAAAATAAATAAAGAAAATCACCAAAATCATAATATGATTTAAATATTATTATTAAATGATAAAATACAAAGTTAAAAATTATTCTCATTTCAGAAAAGTGGTGGTTACAGTCCTCAATATTTCTAGGACTACCAAAAATTGTGGCAGTCATGTTGTATAGTAAGGCCCTTTCAGGACTATCACAATTCCTGGTAGTCCTCAATACTTCTAGGACTGCCAGAAATTGGGACAGCCCTGTTGTACAGAAAGTTCCATTCAGGACTGCCACAATTTTTGGCAGTCCTCAATATTTCTAGGACTGCTAGAAATTGTGGCAGTCCTGATATAAAATTACTCAACCAATCTATTTCTTCTAGAATTAGGATTTCATCCATAATTTCTTCTATTAATGAAGAAAAATTGATTAATAGATTAATAGGTTAATAGATTTGATAGATTTGATAACCCAATTTCTTCTATAACTAGGGTTTCATCCATAAACTAGGGTTTGAAGAAAAATATATATGAGAAATTAGAAGAGAGCAAAAAAAAAACCCTAGGGTTTGCTCCAAGAGATATTCTTCTTGTTTTCTTTCTTCTTGTTCTTGTTCTTCTTCTTTATTCTTTCTTCTTGTTCTTCTTCTTGTGAAGAAGGAGAAGAGAGCAAAAAAAAAATGTCTTTTATACCTAAGAATGGGATAGTCCTGGGTAAATTTTCCAGTGACAAATTTGTAAATAAATAAAAGTTAAGAATAGAACAATCCTGATCAACTTTTGATGTGTCCTTATAAATAACCTATATAATTTGGAAACTTGTGCTCAGACTTGTATCGTTTCTGAAAAAGTGTGTTTCGTTTACCATCCAACCCGTCGAATTGGTCCTATCCGGCCCGATGGGTGTGAGGACCCTGATTTTTGGGATTTATTATTATTTTTTATAGTATTTCTAATTTTTAGGTTATATTGTATATTTAATTAGGATTTTATATGTATTTTTTGTGTCTTTGATTGTTGGAGCACAAGACATGTCCATCTCTCAAGACGTCCTCTATGAGTTTTGTAGTAGACATGATGACCTTCAATTTGATATATCATGTCCCATCCGAATTTGTCCCTTAGCATCCTTTTGACTTCGCGCAACTTCGAGTCAAATTTAGGCAATTAGATTATTTATCATAATTCCATACCTAGCTTTCCATATGAGTTCGAAACTCGATATAGATCAAAACCATTTGACCCAATATATAGTTTTGACCCATTTTGAGTCTACGACACACATGCTAAGGGTGTGCCACTCAATCGAGTTTCTATGTGCTATTTAATTTCGAATGGCATAAGAGACTCATTAGTTGACTTTTCGAGTTCGACTTGACTAGAAAATATATTTGGACCCTAACCTAGCCAACCCCACTTATAGAGCCATGAAAGGTTGCCATGGCTTAGTATAATTATTTTGATATTTATTTTGGGATGTTATACATCCAAATAGATTTATATACAATTTTGCATATATATATGATTATATTTATAATAGCCTAATATTTTATATAGATATTGCCTTAGTCATGGTTAAGTTCTAAGATGCATAGCGACTAGGAATTTTGGTACGGTTAGTGTAGTTGTGTGCTTTGACTAGTATATTAGCCATGCTAGGGAAGGCCCGGCCATAGCTATGTCCCAAGTAGGAAAACCATGTAAAATTGTGACTTAACCCCCACCGATGATTTATTATTAGATTATTGACTTTCTAGGAGACCCGGTTGTACCAATTTAGTCCCGACTTGACCCGAACCAAATCCAAATCTAAATAGACATGTAGTACTCTCAAATACCTTCATGTTGATATATATTTTGTATATATATCTTATTAATATTAATATGTTTTTAATTTTGGAAAGTTTCTATTTATAGAAAGTGTCTACGTGTAATCCTAGTGTAATCCTTGTTGGCATTAGTTTATATTTGACCCAAAGTCCAACCCAAACCTATGTAGGCATGTTGGGCATTGATATATATTAATAACCATATATATTTAATATTTATTCAGATTTAGATTGCATTTATATTTAGAAATCTAACTAGTTCCATATTAGGAAATCCTCCATGCAAATCTTCTTTGTATTTTAATTAAATCTAAATTTAATATTTAAAACTTATATGCTTCTTATCTAATAGCAGCACATAGATTTTAAATTAAGCCTACTTCAATAATGACCATTGATTATAATATTTAAACAAATTATATTCTAAATTTAGCCTTATTGGTAATCCTACTACTATCAAGATTATCTTATTCTAACATGTCCAATCTAATCATACTTAAATTAAATAATACATATCTATCTTAATTATATATATATATATAAATATATGAGTATCTCATAATTCTTCTATTAAAAATCATGCACACCTTCTCTTTTTCGTCCAAAAATATTCTCCAAATTCGATAGAAAAGTCAGCCACGTTTTTTACCCGACAAAGCAACTTAGAAGGGCCATATCTCCTAGCTCGGGACTCGAAACGCGTCCCAGTTTTTGTTGTTGGAAGCGTATCGAGGTAAGCTTTTCAAAAACATATTCTAATAGACAAAATTTATTTTGTAGATTTCTGTAAAATTGTTTGAGTATTAGATTCCCGAAAAACAAACATGTTTCGATATTTTTGCGATTCCTGGAGATTCCGGAAATGAAAATGCGATCCGTTTAGTTTTTCGAAAAGCTGATACAAAGATCTATACCATCTCCTAACTAAATAAATCTAATAGGTATAATATTAATTATAATTAGATAATAGACTATTTTCAGCATCCGGAGACGTTTGTTTGGACCTTAGTTCCTCGGCAGCCGTTGTTCCACCTACTTTTCTGTCTGATCTTCGTCACTACAGTGCTCACGACCCAGACAAATACACCTTGCCAAACTCTACAGTATTTACATGCTTTCCTATATTTTCAGTATTTCTTTCTTTGTTACATATCTCTCTTGTTTTCTCTCATGATTCTTTCTAGTTACACGTGCACGTAGATTTTGATTTTTCTTTCTATACTACTTGTTCTATCTTTCCTATCTTGTTCATGTCTAGTGATAGTATTGATATGCATGTGCCATGTTTTCCCTGACCTGTTTGACCTGTACTTGACTTGGACATGACTGGATAGGCTTGACTTCCTAGTACCTTAGGAGAGAATGTTTTATTAGCCGTGGCTATCCTCTATTGTTAGTGCCTCCCCGGGCTACGATAGAGAACCTATTATAGGACTGTTAGTGCCTCCCCGGGCTACGGTTTTAGCCACGATTAATATTATATTCTCATGACATGTCACCATCTGTAGAGTTCCCTTACGTGTCATCTTTTTCTCTAATTGTTATTCATATTTTTCTTGCATGCTATTTACTGTACAGTAGGTATGTATATTATGTGTTTTGCTAGTCCTCTGAGGACCTGGTGATCTCTCCAGGTATTAGTTGATGGCACGGTACATTGATGGATGATGTTTGCTACACCGAGACTTCAGGTATACCTAGTGTGTTATTATCATATCTTCCGTATTTCGATTTTGTATTATATTTGATACTCGTTGTTATTATAGCTAGTCTTTTATAAGCTTCATTTTTATCTAGCTTGTTCATGATAAATATATTATTCGGGATCCACTCTAACATATTTATCTATTCTAGAATCAGTGTATTATGGTCTGATTAGCCTTACTGCACTTGATTTGTTATTGTTATCGTTATTTAGTGGATTGAGATATAGTTAATCTAGAATAACCAGACAGCTTATACGTATTCGAGCTGGGCTGGAGTCCTCTCGATGCGTAGCTGGCATGTATACGTATCCTAGTCCTACGTATTTGGGACTGGGGCGTTACATGTTTTTGTGGTGGCCCATGCAGGTCCAGTTAGCCGTTTCGGTTACGCCACTGTACCGAGCGGGCCTGCGACCTGATTAAAACCTTAGGAATCTCAATCCACAACTACCTTGACAATTCTTTTGGAAATTTTTCTACCACCCTTGAACTTCGTATTTGCTCTCGATTACTCTTCCCTTGCTTTCTCGTATCATTGCTTCTTGTCCCTTTCAATTTCGGAGTGATAAATAATCGTGCTATATAGGATTTATCAGAAATTCTTAAGTTATATTGTAAGTTAGTCTGCTTATTGTATTGTGATTGCTTGATAGATAATGGGGATTAGAGATGTCATATGCCATAGGGCATCACGTGTTTGATGATATAGTTTAACCAAATGTGGGTAGATGTCCTTAATATAGAAATAAATAGATGATCGTACTAGGTTACGTCCTTATGGTAGTCACTCGATAGAGAAAAGGGTGGTAGTTTTAGTGTAATGATTGGCCCTCTACAAGAGTAAAGTAGACATAGTCTAACCTAACCCATTTACTATTATACCGTGTTAGTTTAAAGTGAGGATTAGGCGGATTAGTAGGTACCACTTAGCTTGGTTAGGAAAAAAAAAGACTCATATAATTGTGATACTAGTATGGTTAGGAGGGACAAGCCTTCAACATGATCGTTGCAAGAGCGCCAAAACCAATAAGAGCGAGTAAAGATAACCATCTATAATTTTACGATATAGATATTGCAAAACCAAATTGTTTAGGCTTGATTATTACTTGACTTATTAGGAGACACTATAGTGACCTAGCGTATCCCTTAAACTATTCCTAGTTACACTAGCGCGGTTTTTCGTTACTAAGGGTCCTTATTTTAATTTCGAGGACGAAATTCTTTTAAGGTGGGTAGATTGTGAGGACCCTAATTTTTGGAAATTTTTTTATATTCTATTTTATAGTATTTCTAATTATTAGGTTATATTGTATATTTAATTAGGATTTTATATGTATTTTTTGTGTCTTTGATTGTTGGAGCACAAGACATGTCCATCTCTCGAGACGTCCTTTATGAGTTTTGTAGTAGACATGATGACCTTCAATTTGATATATCATGTCCCATCCGAATTTTTCCCTTAGCATCCTTTTGACTTCGCGCAACTTCGAGTCAAATTTAGGCAATTAGATTATTTATCATAATTCCATACCTAGCTTCCCATGTGAGTTCGGAACTCGATATAGATCAAAACCATTTGACCCAATATATAGTTTTGACCCATTTTGAGTCTACGACACACATGCTAAGGGTGTGCCACTCAATCGAGTTTCTATGTGCTATTTAATTTCGAATGGCACAAGAGACTCATTAGTTGACTTTTCGAGTTCGGCTTGACTAGAAAATATATTTGGACCCTAACCTAGCCAACCCCACTTATAGAGCCATGATAGGTTGCCATGGCTTAGTATAATTATTTTGATATTTATTTTGGGATGTTATACATCCAAATAGATTTATATACAATTTTGCATATATATATATGATTATATTTATAATAGCCTAATATTTTATATAGATATGGCCTTAGTCATGGTTAAGTTCTAAGATGCATAGCGACTAGGAATTTTGGTACGGTTAGTGTAGTTGTGTGCTTTGACTAGTTTATTAGCCATGCTAGGGAAGGTCCGGCCATAGCTATGTCCCAAGTAGGAAAACCAGGTAAAATTGTGACTTAACCCCCACCGATGATTTATTATTAGATTATTGACTTTCTAGGAGACCCGGTTGTACCAATTTAGTCCCGACTTGACCCGAACCAAATCCAAATCTAAATAGACATGTAGTACTCTCAAATACCTTCATGTTGATATATATTTTGTATATATATCTTATTAATATTAATATGTTTTCAATTTTGGAAAGTTTCTATTTATAGGAAGTGTCTACGTGTAATCCTAGTGTAATCCTTGTTGGCATTAGTTTATATTTGACCCAAAGTTCAACCCAAACCTATGTAGGCATGTTGGGCATTGGGCATTGATATATATTAATAACCATATATATTTAATATTTATTCAGATTTAGATTGCATTTATATTTAGAAATCTAACTAGTTCCATATTAGGAAACCCTCCATGCAAATCTTCTTTGTATTTTAATTAAATCTAAATTTAATATTTAAAACTTATATGCTTCTTATCTAATAGCAGCACATAGATTTTAAATTAAGCCTCCTTCAATGACCATTGATTATAATATTTAAACAAATTATATTCTAAATTTAGCCTTATTGGTAATCCTACTACTATCAAGATTATCTTATTCTAACATGTCCAATCTAATCATACTTAAATTAAATAATACATATCTATCTTAATTATATATATATAAATATATAAGTATCTCATAATTCTTATATTAAAAATTATGCACACCTTCTCTTTTTCGTCCAAAAATATTTTTCAAATTCGATAGAAAAGTCAGCCACGTTTTTTACCCGACAAAGCAACTTAGAAGGGCCATATCTCCTAGCTCGGGACTCGAAACGCATCCCAGTTTTTTTTGTTGGAAGCGTATCGAGGTAAGCTTTTCAAAAACATATTTTAATAGTCAAAATTTATTTTGTAGATTTCTGTAAAATTGTTTGAGTATTAGATTCCCGAAAAACAAACATGTTTTGATATTTTTGCGATTCCTGGAGATTCCGGAAACGAAAATGCGATCCGTTTAGTTTTTCGGAAAGCTGATACAAAGATCTATACTATCTCCTAACTAAATAAATCTAATAGTTACAATATTAATTATAATTAGATAATAGACTATTTTCAGCATCCGGAGACGTTTGTTTGGACCTTAGTTCCTCGGCAGCCGTTGTTCCACCTACTTTCCTGTCTGATCTTCGTCACTACAGTACTCACGACCTAGGCAAGTATACCTTGCCAAACTCTACAGTATTTACATGCTTTCCTATATTTTCAGTATTTCTTTCTTTGTTACATATCTCTCTTGTTTCCTCTCATGATTCTTTCTAGTTACACGTGCACGTAGATTTTGATTTTTCTTTCTATAATACTTGTTCTATCTTTTCTATCTTGTTCATGTCTAGTGATAGTATTGATATGCCTGTGCCATGTTTTTCCTGACCTGTTTGACCTGTACTTGACTTGGACATGACTGGATAGGCTTGACTTCCTAGTACCTTAGGAGAGAATATTTTATTAGCCGTGGCTATCCTCTATTGTTAGTTCCTCCCCGGGCTACAATAGAGAACCTATTATAGGACTGTTAGTGCCTCCCCGGGCTACGATTTTAGCCACGATTAATATTATATTCTTATGACATGTCACCATCTGTAGAGTTTCCTTACGTGTCATCTTTTTCTTTAATTGTTATTCCTATTTTTTCTGCATGTTATTTACTGTACAGTAGGCATGTATATTATGTGTTTTGCTAGTCCTCTGAGGACCTGGTGATCTCTCCAGGTATTAGTTGATGGCACGGTACATTGATGGATGATGTTTGCTACACCGAGACTTCAGGTATACCTAGTGTGTTATTATCATATCTTCCGTATTTCGATTTTGTCCTATATTTGATACTCGTTGTTATTATAGCTAGTCTTTTATAAGCTTCATTTTTATCTAGCTTGTTCATGATAAATATGTTATTGGGGATCCACTCTAACATATTTATCTATTCTAGAATCAGTGTATTATGGTCTGATCAGCCTTACTGCACTTGATTTGTTATTGTTATCGTTATTTAGTGGATTGAGATATAGTTAATCTAGAATAACCAGACAGCTTATACGTATTCGAGCTGGGCTGGAGTCCTCTTGATGCGTAGCTGGCATGTATACGTATCCTAGTCCTACGTATTTTGGGACTGGGGCGTTACAATGGGTGAGCCAGGTCCGAACCCAGGCTCGGTCGACCAGACACTCAAATTACTTTTTTCTTTACAAGGGATTTGAACTCACAACCTGACACAAGATGCTAATAACAACACCTAACTTTACCTATGTTATTAATTGTAATGGTCAACAGATGAAGACATAGCGCATCCTGGCTTAGGGTTTGATCATACGGAAAAAAGCAGATTATTTCTTACAATTATAATGAGAGTTAAAAAATGAAATAAAATAAAATAAGATTATATATATATATATATATATATATATATATATATATATATATATATATATATATATATATATATTATTATTATTATTATTATTATTATTATTATTATTATTATTATTATTATTATTATTATTATTATTATTATGAGAGTTAAAAAATGAAATAAAATAAAATAAGATTATATATATATATATATATATATATATATATATATATATATATATATATATATATATTATTATTATTATTATTATTATTATTATTATTATTATTATTATTATTATTATTATTATTATGAAGCAATGCGTAATTATGACGAACTCGCCTCCACTGAGAGCTCGAACTCCTACCACTTGGACCGCATGCATCTCTCTTAATTACTAGGCTCTAACCCGGGCACAATTACGTCCGGATTATCGTGTCAACTCGGATCTAACCCGAACGTGCCCTCTTAATTACTAGATTTGGGTTCTGATCTTTGGATCCGACTGGAGTCGGGCTGGTCTTAGACTTTTAGTTCAGGTTTGGTCAAAGTCGGTCAAAATCGAATTTGTATTCAAGGTAATCAACACCTTGAATCTGGAGATGGTCTGTTCACAATGGAACCCCTAGGTAATCAATTTACCCTTACTAACCTGCAGGTATCCTTTACACTGTGTTTGGAAACTTTTGTGGGGAGGGAAAGAAAAATTTGAGGGGAAGAAAAAATGGAGAAGGGTAAAATGAAGGTCAAGTTAATATTTCCTTCCTTTGTTTGGATGGACAAAAAGTAGGGGAAGGAAAAGTTTAAAAATAATTTTTTATTTGTTTAGGGATAGAGATACAATTACTATTTAGTTCTTGGTATTCTCAAATGATAATTTATTATTACCTTTATGAGGGGTGATGGAGTAAATTCACTCAAATTTCTCTCATCTCTCTCCATTTTTCTTCCACTTTTGGGAGAAATTTTTTTAGTGGGATCCAGCTACTTTTTTCTCCTCAAATTTTCTTTTCCCATTTTTCCTCCTCCTTTCCAAACACCATCACTTTTAATTTTTCTCTCACTTTTTTCTTAACTTTTCCTTCCTCCCATTTTCCTTCCTTTTCAAACAGTACCTTACAGTGGTAGCTGGAAATTTAAAGTTTTACCTACATTTCTTCACAATAAACAAAAAATGCTAAGTTTAAACTAAGGCCTCGTTTGGTTCGCGGAATCTTCGGATTGGGAAAGGAAAGTGATTACTTTCCTATGTTTGGGTGCCAAGGGAATTGACGAGTAAAGGAAAGTGATTCTCAATGGAAGAAAAATTAGGGGGAAAAGTAATTCCATCTATCCAAGTAAGGAATCACTTTCCCACATTGAAATAATCACTTTCCTTTGTACATTTTTTGACATTTTCAAACATCGAAAAAAAAATCAATAGAAAATAAAAATTTTCAAAGGAAAGAAAATGATAAGGAATTGATTCCCTTTCCCTTCCATTCCGCGAACCAAACGAGACCTAAGTACAGGCTCTATGTTTTTATCATAGATTGCTGACGAACAGTTAAGTTGGCTCCTTCAAGCATAAATGATTCTACCACACTGTATATATAATGAGTTTTTATCATAGATTGCTGACGAACAGTTAAGTTGGCTCTGTGTTTGGTTTTGACTAATTTCAGTTCGATTTTGGTTTTGAATTTTTAGAATTTCGATTTATTCGATTTTGACTATTCCGATTCGGTTGAAACCGAATAAACCAAAAGCTGACCCCTACTCCCAGAAACTAGGCCTGTCAATGGTAGACCGAAAATCCGCATTCGATCCGCATTTGAACCGATAATATCCGAAATTTCGGATATGCAGGTTACGGATACAGATGTCTTACGACAAAGCTTATACGTGAGCTTAATCTCGAAAAAGAATATACGTCCAAATGTTGGGCGTTAGATTCTTACGAGCCAAATTATAAGCCCAACTTTTGGGGTTTTATTTATTTATTTATTTATATGTATTTTTTTGAGCTAAATTTATTTATTTATTTATTTATACGTATTCTTTTTCAAACGGCTAGCCAAGGAGTCAAAAATACTTCCTTCCGATGGGTGTTAAAAAAAATACGCCCTATAGTAGGACGTTTATTTTTGGCTCCCTAATTTTAGGCATTGAATTTATGGGCCAAAAAATTTTAAGGCGGAAACATTTAGTTTAACTAACTAAGGGGACTAATCCACAAATATAGATTTAGACGTCCATATTTAGGGCGTTTTTTTTTTTTACTTCCTACTTTGGGGAGCAAAGGTCCCTAGTTTACCATTTTACTGAACTTTTTTCTTTTACATAATTCTTTAAAACTTTAATACTTCTGATATAATTTTCTGTATTTTATACAAAAATGAAAACTTATGCATGCTTCATATATACAGCCAGAGAAGCGTAAAGTCATTCCAAATTTATTGATGTGTCTGTGTCGGACACGCATTTGGTATGACACAAACATAAGAATGTAACTCCTCTTATCATTGCAGTTTCTGCTAAGGAACACAATTATGCTTGCAAAAAGTTGGGTTGGTTTTAGGACAAGTTCCGTTTTTCTTCAACCAAATTCCTATACTCTTCTATTGCAACCGTTGGATGCATGACATTATTAGACAACAAATATGAAATATGATTTAGACCTTGGCCTATTGCATTAGAGCATCCACAATAGAATAGATCGATGGAGCTGAAAAATGCACGTTGAGGTCCAAATTTACAATAAATTTTTTTTTAGAACGTGTTGAGTCTATATAAAACTAGAAAATGACCCAACAACATAAAATAATCTTTGGAGATTGACTCTCCATTGTGTGCACCGAAACAATAGTAATCCCCACAATAAGCGGACACTTACATAAGCCGAAACGCACAATGCCACAGCTTCGTGCTTTTGCCATTACAAATCTGACACTTTATAGCATTAGCTACTACATTGAAACACAAAAAACAGCCACGAAGCAGCACACGTTCCGTGGGAGCATATCCTCTGCTGGAATCGCGGTCCCGCGGTAGCAGATTTTCCATTGGAATCAAGGTCCAGTGGTAGAAGCCTCTTCTCTGGAGCCAAAGTCCAGTGGGAGTAGCCTCATCGCTGGAGCCAAAGTCCAGTGGCAGCAACCTCCGTTAGAGTCAAGGTCTAGCGAGCGCTGACTCACTGTTGGAACAATGGTCCCGCGCACGCTACAGGGCCCGTGCAACACTCGCAATGCCCCCATGCTGAAACGAGCGTTGAATGGCACAATGACGCACATAATTGCCAACTTGTCTTCAGTGCATACGTGCACCATGAAAGTGCCCTTCGTCCGAGTCGCTAGTCTCCATACGTGGCCTAGCTCCTATGAAAAATTCTTGAAAAAATAAGTGACAAAAATAAATATTTCTCTTTAGGCAGATGCCACCACAACTTGCACTTGTTTTAGGCAGTGCTACAAATCATATTTGGAGGGCATAGTGTTTGTTGTGTACATATTTTTCTTTTCTTTTCCTTGGGAAAGTGACAACACTGCTGTTAGCCGGTAGGATTTGGGACAAGTCAAAGAGATTGTGCAGGAGATGTTGCAACCGGGTTGAGCTTCGGGCCGGGCCTATACTATGGGCCAATATTTGTGGCCCGATACGACCCGAAATACGGGCCCGGACCGGCCCGGGCCCACGATTAATCGGGCCGGGCCGATACATAGGCCAATTTTTCGGACCGGGCTTGTGCCGGGTTGGACCGGCCCGGCCCAATTGACAGGTCTAGCTGGAACCAAGGTCCCGCGGCCACGCGCACTTACAGCGCCTGTTACGTCTCGATCCGTAAAATCGCTCGTCCTCGCTAGATTTTACCCGAATTATCGTCCTCGCTGGGACGTGATGCCGCACGAGCCTGGAGTTGCGCTCGTGCAAGGCAAGATAACATATTCACATAGTTTATCTCAAATTGATAACATAAGCAGCAGAAGGAAAACAAAGTAAATAATAAGAATGTCTTTTATTCATAATGAACTGAAGGTTACAAAGGCTCTAAATAGCCCAACTTAACATGCCAAGTGGCTACAACGCTCATGATCTCTCTAGCTCACAAAGGATTACATTGTTCCATACATTATGCCTCTTTATAGCCACCAAGTAGTCTTCGGCCGAACATCTCCATGTCGCAAGTCCGAACGCCTATGCGGTAGCTCCTCTTGAACGCTAAGGACTCCATGCCTCGGATCAGTTTCATGGCAATATTCAATACGTAGCAACTTATCATAAATGTGTCCAATGTCGTGTTCCTGCAGCAGATACAGTTAGACATAACCAAACATAAACATAGTGGTTCGTGCTCGTCTCCGTCCCTTTTTGCCTAGCCTGCAATGGTTAGAACTTTACATACCCAATCCTACCATTCACACAATCAACCAACCATACTTGAACATATGCATAAGGGTAGCAGGCCCTGCGCCTGCACCCAACTCTAATCTCAACCCACCGGCCCTCTCCATATGAAGGTCACGGTGTTTCGCACCGTAATGGACTTGGCATCTTTATGTGTAAGCCTATGATCGCTTCGATACGGGTTGCCAGCCCAATATCCGAAGGATTCCAAACTTACTGATATCATAGCTTATCACAACACTGGACGGTCGCAACCCGTCCGAATGATGTGCACCATAAATACCATACATAATTTCCTCCTAGGCCGAACGGTCCCGGTGCCCCGGTCGTAACCTTCCGAGGGAAGCAGCACCCGTGCACGGGCCATCCGAGTCCATTGACCATGCATTACGTACCATAGCATACAAGTCATATCATTCCAACCAATCTCATGTTCCATAAACGTAATCCCTCATCTCTATCTCAAGTTCCGACGGCGTTAAGCCCCAACACATCCGTATTGATGCACGACGTCCAACGGCTTAGACTTCCCATACTTATATTCGACGCGTTCCATTCATAAGTTATTTACATAGCCTAGCTCCGTAGTTACTTAGCCATTTCCTAGCTTCCGTGCACGAGGGCACGCTCAGTGCCGTAATCAATGTTCTAGGCCTAGTGTTCAATGTTCTCGAAATCGTGCACGTGATGCACATCTCGATATTGTCTTTCAATGTTCTACTATCCCGCCCTACCGCGACTCGTACACTTGATGCACATCGCTTCAATTATTCAATGTTCAATGTTCTACCTTAGTGTTCGACACATACTAGGACCTTTAACCGTTCGAGCCACGCTCGCTAACTTGACAGCAACTTACGCATACACAGATATATTTTATTAGACGTAAAGGAATAGGAAGAGAGAGTCAAGAACCCGCCCACCTTAAGCCGATACGCCTTGTCGTTCCGCCGAGCTGAAGCGGCTCGATTCCATAACTTGGTTGCATAGCTAACTCTCTGACTTAGCCATTTCTTTGAACTACTCGATCGATTTGGCCTATTGTGCCCATGCCACAATTCGTTGCAAGGCCACGATTTGGTTTCGCGGACACTTCACTGAATAAGGCAAAATGTCGACCTCTTATCGTCCAGCGTAAAAGCATAGCCTGCACACCAGATCAACTAAAATCAGCACTTGCTCAAACGGGACTTATCCTTTGCATCGATTCGATTCATAGATTCCAATCGACTCAAAGCTTACCTTTGGCCAACGTAGCTCTTGTATCGATTTACATCGATACTTTGTCGGGTCAGTGCAACTCTTCGAGTCAACGACTCAACATAATGCACCGTGCGGAGCGGGGCATTACATAATATACCACTCAAAACAAGGTTCGTCCTCGAACCGAAACCAACACTTAATCCAAGTGTCTCGCTATATCGTTTCACGATCTCGTGCTACTATCGTTTGAATCATACAACTTAGTTTGGATCATACACATATTTTAGACGTCCCACCAATACATGTATTTCAGCCAAGCTCAGTTGTAGGATATCGGGACAAATTCACAAGCTCAACTTAAATCCTCAAGCACCAATCATTCGTACTCGACTTAGTCAAATCTTAGCACCTATTCTCAAAATACTCCTCATATGCATTATCCCATAACGTGCGATCATCTTCCAAACATCTCTGCACATAACTTCATTCAAAACCATAGCTTCGATCCCATAAGTTTCTCGATGGTCATCTAGCACATGCATTGCATTAAGTCGTTGCGCATCCGATCGCAACAATTCTCCGCAACGCCTATTCGTCCAACCGTTTCCCTAATTCTCACATAACTCAAGTCTTTCATCCAGTCGTTCATAATATTTGGCCTTAACGATATGGACTAAGTCCAACATGTCCCAAATTCCTTTGCCTACCATTTGCTCTAAGTCTCACACACAACTATCCAAATATGATTCACATTCTCTCGCTCTATCCACACATTGCGTCTGGGGCTACCCCCGCTAGGTAACTTATCTAGACATCGTGCTTAATCTCTCCCGACACAAAAGGTCAACTTGAGTCTACGATACTCAAAGGCAACAATCGTTCCGACCCAAGGTCTCTTACGATACGCTCATCTTCTATTCTCGACCGAGCATGAATCCTTTATTCAATTCTCGAATCAATCCCGACTAGTTCGTTTCGTAATGTCGATGGTGCACTCAACACACATAACCTAATTGTTACTCAAACCGAACTACGACACAACTCTTAGGATCATTCTACTACTCGTCGTACCCGCACATTGCAGAATTCTTGCAATCGTCTTACCGCATCTCTACGCTAAGTACGTTCCTCAACATCTATTCGATCATCGACCAACCAAGTCTATTTGTATACTTATTCGATCGATCATAAATTTTCTTTTCTGACCATATCATTCTAGTCGAAGGCTACTCGCTAACTTCGGAAACACGATACTCACTCGCTTAGACTTATCCTTAACATGCACTACATCATCCTCATCCTCGACGAAATTTCTTATGCGACTTCATTGGGTCATCCTATGGGACTTCAACATTCACTTGATTTGGCGGTCAAGTCTTCTAGGGTCATCTGTCCTGAAACTACGTTCGATAATTGAAGATCATCAACGAGGGACTGTTACAACGAACCATGCTATATCCTATCGCGGAGCCAAATCAATTTTCGATAATTCCTATGAGACTTTATTCAATTCGACATAATTATCAATCCATAATTTATCTACCCCCGCGCAACTGATGCGCCGTTACTACTCGAATCACTCATGCATTACCGTCGACTATCTTTGCTAGTCGTATGACATATACTCGTCTCAAGTCTGAGTTTACCTATTCGTGATCATAGTTCGACACATTCCATACTCATCAAAATTATCCTCGAACAACTTTCGTATCAAACCACAAGTCAAAATCCAATTTGCCACGACTTATAAGTTCGATCATTCCCGCTGGATGAATCACCATACCAGTGCTCACGCGAAATGATCGTCCTAGTTCGACGTGACGCATGTGCGATGCTGGAGTTGCACTCGCATAAGACATGAATGTCAACATTGTGGTTATCTCCGAAACAATCAAGCACTTTCGTTTCATCTGAACCCGTATCAACTTAACTTGCATCTTATTCATCCAACAACAATGCTCAACATAATTTTCGTTCATTCGATCAGAGTATCTCCGAGTTATTATATATCGTCTTTGATACGCCTCAATACCATCGTCGATATGCATAATTAACTACAAAAAATTGCCTAAATAGCGACTGAAATTTCAGTCGCTAAAATAGGCATTTCCGTCGGTAAAAAGATTTAGCGACTAACCGGTTACTACAATTTTTAGTCGCTAAATACAACGTCGCTATTCAAATTTATTCGCTAGTTAGTCGCTACAGCGACCAACTTTCGACTGAAATAGCGACTGAATTTAGCGACTAACGTTTGACTAAATAGTTAGTCGCTGACACAGCGACGAATTTGCAACTACATTGCGATGAACTTACGATTATAATGGTTACAGTTGATATTTAGCAACTGACCATTTTACTCGTTGGTTAGTCGCGGGATAGTCGCTTAGTTGTCGTTGGTTAGTCGCTTCTTTTATTTTTTTTCCAGTTATTTTAGTCGTTGGTTAATCGTTCTTCCATCGTTGAATAATTTTTTTTTTCAGATTTGTAGGAATCATGCTAGGCGTAATATAAACAAGTCCACAACATAAATATAATGCAAACAGCTTTTAACACCACAATAATTACCAATGATAACAAAAATAATAACATACACAAAGTATAAAAATTAAGAAATATATATATATATCATAGTCATGTTCAATCATATCCAACCATAGACCATACACCATCCATGCAAAAAAGATAAACTAATACAACAAGCACAAAATAATGTCTCTAGTGATACAAAAGCATATAAAGTCAAGACGATGGTGGGTGCATATAAATTGCGTCATGAACGTAACTAATACTTGTTTCTGGCTTGCCGTAAAAATAGGACTTGGAGCAGAAGTTGCTGGAGGAGCAAAAGATGGAAACGTAGTCAGAGGAGCAACGGATGGTACAATAGCCGAAGTAAAGGAAGGAGCAGCAGCAGGAGGAACAGTCGGAGTACCATAAGGACAAGTGGTCCCATTAGAAGCGCTAGTAGAAGACACAAACTCCGTAATATATCTCAACTCTCTGAAAATCGAACATCATGGTTGTCATCTGCTCCATAGTAAGCAAGCCAGTAGAAGGAGTAGCGTGTGCAGGACCAGTAGTAGAATGTGCAGGTGAAAGAGCTCTGTAGTATATCGACGGTTGCGATGTTAACGACCATGTACCGTACACGCTACCGTCCTTTCCTCTCCCAACAGCCTTTATCCACAAGTCATTCCTTGCAGAGGGCATACGTGGCATACTAGTACCAGCCACCCCCTTCTGATCAGCGGCCTGAGAGGCATGACTCTCCAATTTTTTATAGGCCTCCTGCATTTATAAAGGTATCATGAATATATAAAATTATAATCGAAGGACATATTTTGGAAGAATATGAACTTCTATTTCTAAAGATAAATATACAATTAAAATATTTACAAAGGACGAGAAAAAAGTATATGAAGTATGAATAAAGAAAAAAGTATATGAAACTGTAGTGCACAAAATATTCATTTTGAAACCCAATGTCATTGGATATTTTTAATAGACAATATGTTGATTTAAATCAATATATTACAATTCCAGAAAAAATATAGTAACTATGTTTATTTACTTGACAACCTTTTTCTTCTAGGGCTAGAAGGTAGTCAAGGTGTGAACAACTGAACTCAATGACAGTGAACAAGACATTTACAAAGAACAGAATTTGATATATCATAAAAAATGTAGGTCTTGTGCTTGTACTGGAAACTGTAGTTAATTAGTGCTGATGAATCTGATGAAGGATGGAAAATGTTCCCAAACACTCGAGTAAATATATCGTTTTAGTTCTGTGTCAAGTAAAATTGGCATCAACCTCTATTCCTGCTATTAGTATTTATTGCAGACTATTTTACTTTTCTATGCAACATTTGGTAATAGGCATGTTGACTCTAACTTGGATCTTAGTCTGAAGGCCAACGACAATCTCGGCATTCTTAGGCATAGAGTTACTATTAAGCTCAGTATTTGAACCTTGAGCTAGATGTGATTATTCAGCATGTTCATTTTGTCATTCACTTTGTATATTTCCTGAAATGCTTGAAGTTCCCTTTTGCAGATCTTATCATTCCACTTTCCATGCCCATGGAATAATAACTATGGCCATTGATTACCTTCTGGAATAAAAACTATGTGAGTTTTAAATTTGTAGCAACTATTCTTCTCTTTCCTCGATTCTTTGAATTATTTTCTTCGTCCATTTCATTTCTGTTCCTTTCTTTGCTTGTAATTTTTCGTATTTTTGATAGAAGCCCTTGCAATTTGAAAAATAAAACAAAAAAAAGAAAACAAGGCTAGAGAACAACATAGATCCACACTATCTTAATTAAATATCAAGCTATTGGAAGAATTTTTACCTTTCCGAGGAAGTGGACAATACACAAAACATAATCAATTGGAGCAACCATGCTTTTGCTATGAACAATTTCTCCCAATATTCGATCAATTGCAGCGCCCTATATATACAGAAAAAGATGGAAAAAAGAAGGACGAGGTGAGAACTATTAAGTTTAAATCAAATCAATTGTTTAAACAAAATGAATGGCGGTTGTGAGATGTCTTCGATAAGCATTTTAAGTGGGAAGTGTTAAGCTAAGTGTCACTAACCCAGAACAAGCATTTTATTAGGGGACATGTTGCATTAAGAATTGACTCTTTTAATATAACAAATACTAAATTTTGCTCTGAACAATTCAATCACTATATGAGATAAATATACTATTGGGCAACACCACAAAGGATGTTCTCACCAAGGGTTTGTTACATGCATCTTGTTGAGATGAATTACATGTTGAGGGTGAAGTACATCCATAAAATTTTAGACAATGTAGTTAAAAGGACCCAGTGCATTGTTGTTGTAGTGTCAGCATGACTTGGCTTTACCTTAGAAATTACAAATTCAAGACTCACAATAACTCATCGAATCTAGCAACCACAACACATCCTAGTCAAATTGACTAACTGTACCAAAACATACTCATCTTTGTGATTTCTTATTCCCTCCAAAATTACTCACTCTAAGGTTGTGCTCGGTATGCAGATTGCCATATAGCTGGAAATTATATATTCCAAGGAATAAAATCCACATTCATCAAATTCATGGGAAATCCATACTACCATGTTTAGTACGATATAGAATATCCAGAATTATATATTTTGTGTGCAAAAATATGACATTGTAAATTTACATTAACTTATATTTACTGGCTTTGCCTTTACATCTATGTCAGTTGGTTAAGATATAGCTTATTTATTATGTTGGAGGCCTGGGTCATTTTTATTAAGATTCTTTTATGAGTTAGTGAATCAATGTTACCCAAACCTGATCACAATCCACTGATCTGGACCCAACCCGTCCAAACTTGACCTGGCCAAAGTTGGAGACGAACCCCACTGAGACCCGACCCAAACCTGCACACAGACACAAGCATAGATCCGAACCTGATGACACTGAACAAACACAAACCCTACTGACTCGGACACACAACCCAACCAGGACCTGTACTCAACCCAAACTCTGCCTGATTAGGACCCAACTGATGTGAACCCGACTGGACAATAACTCCATTCCCATGGGAAATAAGAATACCCACCTATTTTGGAGATAATAGGTTCCAACATTTGTGGGAGAATTGTATTCCATAAACTAATTATTCTTGGGTAAAAAGTTTTATAACATGAAACAAACAAGGGTATAATAATAACCTCATACCAAACACAACCTAAGAAAAATCTAAAAATCCTAGTCCATGGTTGTGCTATCAGCTTGTCATGAGATTCTGCTTGGTTGCAAACTTTAGCATTCAGTCAATTTCCTAGTAGCTATGCATTAAATATTTTCTTTTCACTTACATTCCAAACAAAGGGTCAATACAGATAGATTCTCTGGACATATCTATAAATAGTGTCATGTTTAAAATCATTGTCATATCTTTTATCATCATAATTAGTATTCTCAAAAGGTAACAGTATTGTAACATAGTTATCTTCATTTCCTTGATAGAAATAGTGTAATACACTCACGCACCTTTGTTACTCCAACAGATTGAACCTCAACTGATCGGCTACCTTGGACAACGTCAACGACTGCATTTGAGATCGGGCCTGTCCATAGATGTTGTAACATCTCTCTTGCTTGGAGCCTTCCAAATTCAACATCTGTAATTGAATGTGGGTCGAGATAATCAGTATGCATGATGCTTGTTATACCAGGGTTATATGCCACTAGATTTTTTTTTAAGAGTAAAATACATGTAATTCGAACAGGCAGAAAACATGACTTACCTGTATATTTGTAATTCCATACAAGGGAAGTCGCGCGATGTTCAAAATGAGACCTAGGTGTTCTCTCAGTGAAATACTCGAAAATATGCTAGAAAATTTTCATTGAGATGTCAGTGGATCAGAGTCATACTAATTGACAATAGCCTAAACCAAATGCATATGCACGGCTAATAGGTATATTTATTATTACATTCATATAAAATGATAATAGCATCTTCATTACCTTTGTTCCATAAGCAACAACATCTTCCAGCTTTCCCTTATCCAATGTTGTTTTCGACGACTCCAGTAAGTTCTGTCACATGCCGTAGAACAGAATTTCAAAATAAAGTGAGGTCCACAGGCATATATTTCCATGAAAACATCAGAGTTTTTGGAAGTAATATGTATTTTAACATGCTTCACACACAGGGACCATGCTGATAATATCAGATTTCTCAAATGGGTTACTGTTGCCCATGTCATAATCTCTGGGAACCAATTGCAGCCCGACCTGAAATTGGAAAATGCAAATGTAGGAGATCCGGATCCTAATTAGGAAACTTCTAACCCAATGCCAGCCTATATGAGCCTTTGAGCATTGCATCAAATTAACCATTGGAAAAACATAAAACAAAAGCTGGTGCAACAGCAGAATTGTAGATAGTTTATGTGTGTGGGTGTTAGGTGAAGGGTATATTAACGTCTTTAAGTTGGATTTTAAACTTCTAATTGTATATATCAATATCAATATGTGCACTATAAGTGCATATACCTACATGACAGTCATTTAGTTAACATAAATTACTAGGCAATTAGATTGCCTCATATATAAAAGATATGTGTCCTAAATAAATTGCCTCCTATTATAGATTGCCGCCTATATTAAATTCAAATATAAGAAAACAATGATCACATTTCCGATCAAAAATTATTTCAACATCATAATGCCATCAAACCATATTTTAGATAGTCGACTATATGTATGCCTTTCAATATGTAGTCACTTTGAAATAGAAAAGAAAAATACAATTCATGCATCAAGAATGATAACTTCTTTATTTGAAAATATGCACTTTATTTTCACACATAAATCTGGAGCAGAGACTTGTCCTTCATCTAAATACAAAGCCTATAGTTCTTCATTTCAATGGAATCAAATCAAAAGCCTATAGTTTTTTATTTTGTAAATTTTTTTGCATCCAGACCAAACCAAGCCCTAAATTTTCTTAACACTATATAATTATAATCATATGTACTGCAACAATTTTCTTAAATCCCAGACCAAGCCGATATTGAGGCATTTAAAAAGAAATTTTAAATAAAAAACTAAAAACTAAAAAATTTATAGAAACTTAAAATTTTTTTACCTATGATTGGCGTCAAGGAGGCGACGGAGGGAGTCGGGAGGAGGAGTCGGAGATGGCGCCGACGTCAAAGGTCCTCTGCTATGTCAGGGCAGGCATCAGGCGTCGAGAGGAGGAGGGGCGTTAGGGGGGAGGAAGAGGGGCGTCAGGGGGAGGAGATCCTACTTACCGAGGCAGTCGAGGTCGGAGGTGGAGCCAAGGGATGGGTTGTCCATGGTGGAGCTCTACTCCAATGCGGGACGACGCTCGTATTCGAGGGTACGGACGGACGACGACCGCAGCGAGAGGGAATCAGAGGCGTAGGTGGAGGAGGAGGAGGAGGTGGTGACCGTGGCGGAGGATTGAATCAGCATGGCTAGTTAGCTGGCTAGGGTTTTGGAAAGGGGATTGACTTTGGGGGGAAGGAAAATATTTTGAGGGGATCGATTTGGGGGGAACGAAAATATTTGGACGGGAACAAGTTGGGGGGAATGAATGAAAAAGTGGATTGCAAATGGCCTAATGCTGAATATATTTTATCCATGGACGAAAATATTCCTCGCTGCATAATCGATGTTTTAGGTTTCAAAATAGTGACTAATTATCGACAAAAATATTCAGTCGCTAAAAAAAATGTTACATTGCCCTGACGTCTTAGCGACGAAAATGCGATGCACAGTTAATTGTATTTTGAATTCGTTGACTTTCAGTCGTTGTTTAGTCGTTAGACTAGCGACTAACTCTCTTCAGTCGCTAGTTAGTCACTAATCTGCCATATTTTTGTAGTATAACTTGAACATCTTCATCTCTCATAAGCTCCAATTCGTTGCAATTACTGTCATTATCCGAACTTGAATACGAATCAAGTCTTGCACACATTAAGATCCATTCAGCTGTAACTCACTACCATCATCGTGACACAATTTTCAATTCATATATCCATTCTCATATCCCTAACTCGCACTTTTCTAGATCTTGCTACCGACCCATCACGCTAACTCAAACTCGTTCGCACGATTCCTTCATACCTTAACTTGTTTTGAACAAGTCTTCGCACTAACTCAATGCAATTTCGACCGGGTCGACTATTTCCTCAACGCAACATTCCCTCGCTATGCTCAGCCTATTGTTTGACTTACACTTAACGAATTCTCGTCCGATGTGTCATCCATGGATACGACTTCGCACATAATCGTTCAACTCAATCCGTCGAAGCATACTTGCATCGACTTCTATCAAGTCATTCCCACTCGAGTCTCGGTACTACTCCGTCCGTTGAGGATAAACCTATCATAACCGACACGATCGTCTCGACTCAATCTATTGCAAGTCACCAAGGGCTTAACATAACTATCGCTAAGTGGTATTGCATATACCACTCAGAAATCAAGCCTATCGTTATCGATACAATGCTTCGCTGCACCGATCACACAAGTGGTATTGCATATACCACTCAAAATCGAGTCATTATTCGACTTCACGCTCCGCATAGGTCTGACATCTATTTTCCAATCAACTATCCGTATGGCGATCTTTCTTGATCCCAGCGCTAGCATTCGCTTACTCGAATTAGCACAACAACTTGACCAACATGCACGGTCGTTCGCTCAAGTTTGACATTCATTTTCGAGCCAACCGTGCCTTGGCGATCATATCGATCACACATGCAACATTTGTTAACTCAAGGCTCAATGCGACATTCGGCCAACATAAACGTTCGTCTACTTCGAAACTCGATTCGATGCGGCCAACTTACAAGTTCGCCTACTCAAACTCGACTTAGCGACCAACTCGACTCGTTATTATCGCATCCGTAATTTTCCAATCTCACTCATTGCAACTCGTGCAACAACTCATTCCCGATACTTAAGGTCTTTACTTAATCTCGTTCAGCATATCGCTATCCATCCGCATAGCCATACATCATGTATCATACCATGTCGACTCGTTGCACTTTGTGCAACCAACAACACATATCTCTTCGCACTTCGTACGACCAACAACACATAGCTCCTCGTACTTTGTGCGATCAACCATACGTATATCATTGCACTTCATGCAACCAACATCACCATATTCGTTGCACTTCGTACGACCAACGACTCACAACTTTGTTGCACTTCGGAAACAACATTTCATAACTCGTTGCACTTCGTGCAATCAACGTTCTCCGATGGCACTCGGAGATAGCGTGATAGTCACGACATACTTGTGGCAGACGTACGCACTTAATATAGACTTGTTGTATGGAACATCCAATGTAGCGTCGAGCAGATCCATGAGCCATGCGGTTGCAGAAACAACTTAGAGTCAACTGAGTTCGATAGCGAAGCAACTGAGGGTCAAAGAGATTCGTTCACGGT
Organism: Iris pallida; assembly: GCA_029216955.1. NCBI lineage: Eukaryota > Viridiplantae > Streptophyta > Magnoliopsida > Asparagales > Iridaceae > Iris > Iris pallida. The sequence continues at coordinate 6,878,531 of JANAVB010002796.1, forward strand.
CCAAAGGATGGAACCGCTCTGATACCAACTTGTCATGCCCCGATCCGGGAAATCGCTCGTCCTCGCTAGATTTTATCCGAATCATCGTCCTCGCTGGGGCGTGATGCCGCACGAGCCTAGAGTTGCGCTCGTGCAAGGCAAGATAACAGATTCACATAGTTTATCTCAAATTGATAACATAAGCAGCGGAAGGAAAACAAAGTAAATAATAAGAATCTCTTTTATTCATAATGAACTGAAGGTTACAAAGGCTCTGAATACCCCAACTTAACATGCCAAGTGGCTACAACGCTCATGATCTCTCTAGCTCACAAAAGATTATATTGTTCCATACATTATGCCTCTTTATAGCCACCAAGTAGTCTTCGGCCGAACATCTCCATGTCGCAAGTCCGAACGCCTATGCGGTAGCTCCTCTTGAACGCTAAGGACTCCATGCCTCGGCGCATCCAAGCCAAGCCCCGTCCCGAGCCGAACATAATCAATACCTACAAGCAAACTAGTGGGGGATTAGTACTTTCGTCCTCGCTGCACTGATCATGACCCACTCGCACCCAAACCAAACACTAAGTAATTTTAGTGAAACATGCAACATTATTTGGTGATCTTTCTAATTAGCCTTAGGATCAGTTTCATGGCAATATTCAATACGTAGCAACTTATCATAAATGTGTCCAATGTCGTGTTCCTGCAGCAGATACAGTTAGACATAACCAAACATAAACATAGTGGTTCATGCTCGTCTCCGTCCCTTTTTGCCTAGCCTACAATGGTTAGAACTTTACATACCCAATCCTACCATTCACACAATCAACCAACCATACTTGAACATATGCATAAGGGTAGCAGGCCCTGCGTCTGCACCAAACTCTAATCTCAACCCACCGGCCCTCTCCATATGAAGGTCACGGTGTTTTGTACCGTAATGGACTTGGCATCCTTATGTGTAAGCCTATGATCGCTTCGATACGGGTTGCCAGCCCAATATCCGAAGGATTCCAAACTTACTGATATCATAGCTTATCACAACACTGGACGGTCGCAACCCGTCCGAATGATGTGCACCATAAATACCATACATAATTTTCTCCTAGGCCGAACGGTCCTAGTGTCCCGGTCGTAACCGTCCGAGGGAAGCCGCACCCGTGCACGGGCCATCCGAGTCCATCGACCATGCAATACGTACCATAGCATACAAGTCATATCATTCCAACCAATCTCATGTTCCATAAACGTAATTCCTCATCTCTATCTCAAGTTCCGACGGCGTTAAGCCCCAACACATCCGTATTGATGCACGACGCCCAACGACTTAGACTTCCCATACTTATAGTCGACGCGTTCCATTCATAAGTTATTTACATAGCCTAGTTCCGTAGTTACTTAGCAATTTCCTAGCTTCCGTGCACGAGGGCACGCTCAGCGCCGTAATAAATGTTCTAGGCCTAGTGTTCAATGTTCTCGGAATCGTGCACGTGATGCACATCTCGATATTGTCTTTCAATGTTCTACCATCCCCGCCCTACCGCGACTCGTACACTTGATGCACGTCGCTTCAATTATTCAATGTTCTACCTTAGTGTTCGACACATACTAGGACCTTTAACCGTTCGAGCCACGCTCGATAACTTGACAGCAACTTATGCATACACGGATATATTTTATTAGACGTGAAGGCATAGGGAGAGAGAGTCAAGAACCCGCCCACCTTAAGCCGATACGCCTTGTCGTTCCGCCGAGCTGAAGCGGCTCGATTCCATAACTTGGTTGCATAGCTAACTCTCGGACTTAGCCATTCCTTTGAACTACTCGGTCGATTTGGCCTATCGTGCCCATGCCACAATCCGTTGCAATGCCACGATTTGGTTTCGTGGACACTTCACTGAATAAGGCAAAATGTCAACCTCTTATCGTCCAGCGTAAAAGCATAGCCTGCACACCAGATCAACTAAAATCAGCACTTGCTCAAACGGAACTTATACTTTGCATCGATTCGATTCATAGATTCCAATCGACTCAAAGCTTACCTTTGGCCAATGTAGTTCTTGCATCGATTCGCATCGATACTTTGTCGGGTCAGTGCAACTCTTCGAGTCAATGACTCAACATAATGCACCGTGCGGAGCGGGGCATTACAGCGCCCGTGCAACACTCGCCCTGCCCTCGTGCTGAAACGAGCGCTGAATGGCCCAATAACGCACAAAAGTGCCAACTTGCGTCCGTTGCATACGTACGTCATGAAAGTGCCCTTCACCCGAGTCGCTACCCACGGGACCTAGCTCCTATGAAAAGTTCTCGAAAAAATGAGTGACAAAAATAAATATTTCTCGAAGAATTTCAACATTGCCATATAGTAAAATATCCCACTATACCAATCATAAGGGTTACCCCTCCTCATATGTGCAAATAAATAATTTTTTTTAATGTATTAAAATACACACTTAAATTTTATCACATGAAGGGAGATTATTTTTTAGAGAATGATTTTATAAACCCCAATCAGATTATCCATGACAGATTTTTTAAAAAGCCAGATACAAGCAGAATTATGAGAACATGTATGAATGCAGTACACAACAGAGAGTTATGGGCACCTCCCTTGGTCTGCCTAATACTACACAAACGAACGCGCAAAGCACGATATGTACTCAAATTTTTTTACTTGAGGAGCTCCATTACTGACAAATTGTAGACGCAGCAAGCGACATTGAAATGGGAGAAGCCAGATTCTTTCGCCAGGAACTCCAACTCTTTCTTCGTCCTCTCTTTCCCACCGACGTTGCAACTCATCATAGAAACATCTGCGCAGAACTTAAGCTGCGATGGAATACTTGTATCCGGAGACTCTGGCAGTATCGTGTCGACGACGATCACTTTTCCAGAACTCGGTAGCGCCTCCAAACAATTCTTCAACAACTTCAGGCAGTGTTCGTCGCTCCAATCATGAAGAACGGTCTGCAACGTAACAACTACATGAATGTTTTGCACGAATGCATACATAGATACGGATATGAACATGACACGCACACACGCGCATCTATATTACAAAAATACTATAAATTAGTGACAGACATGTCCGTTGCTAAAATAGAATTTTCCGTCGCTAATCCTATTTTGGGACACTAATTTTTCTATTTTTGTGTCCATGCTTCATAGGGACAGTTTAGCCTTCGTCACTATAAGAAAATAGAGTATTGCGACAAAAATAAGATGGACGACAAATCAGGGCTGCTCCAAAAATTCTCGAGGTCAACGACAAGATTTATAAGTAATGTGGTTGATTTGTACAATGACTCTGGACTTGGACAATCCCCATTTGTTTAGGGCAACCCCTAGGCTTAACGTGATCTCAATAGAGGTCGGGGTCGCGGATGACCCTCTAGGATCGACATTTAATAAAGATTAAGGAACAACTAAACCTATCTCCGGATAGCACAACCCAATCCCGTGACCGGACCATGAAAATAAGCAATTGATTTTAAGGATACTAAAGCCCTTTTTGTAGTAATATCAGCAATACAAAGGAACGAGCCATAACTCAACCTTCATGAAGATGGCATCTCCGGCTGGCACATTAGCAAACATGTCTCCCCCAACATGCTCCACACCTGCTTGCACCAGAATCATCAAACAACAAATTATTTCCCCAACTTTTCTTGCTTGATTGATTCATACAACAGCACGCAACAACATATACAAAAAGAGGATGCTGTTTGGCCCGTCCCTGGGCGTGACCGTCATTGGTCCGCACCCACATGGCAGGCTCCCATTGGAGCTAGCACAGGTAGATGGGTGGAGCCATTGGGAGCCTGTCACGTGGGCACGGACCAACGGCGGTCACATCTATTGACAGGGCAAAAATGTATTTTCCTTGGAACAAATTAAGAACAAAAAATTTGCTTCAAAGTACCAAATTTTGACAAAATTATAGTGAAGGTAACATACTTGAAAAATTGTCAATGGAGACACTTTCCTCTAGACGGACTGGTCCAATTTCCGCCAGTCAGTCTGGCGGAAATCTCGCGGAGTGTGGAGTTTTGCACACGTGAAGTTGGAATTTGCTGCTTGATGTGGATCTTTTTTTTTTCTCACGTGTACTATTTCCGCCAGACCGACTGACGGAATGTTTTTTTACTTGTAATTTTACGAAACTTGTTACTCTCAGCATAATTTAGCTCAAATTTGGTACTCTGGAGCAAAATTTCTGTATTAAGAACCTGAAAGCGGCGGGGCGCCGGCAATCACATGTGGCAGATCGAAGTTGACTCCCTTGACGCCGGGGAACTTGGAGACGATCATAGCGATGCTGGTTCCGATGCCGCCGCCAACGTCGACGAGCCTTCCGACGCCCCGAAAGCCCGTGTACGCCTCCATTATCTTTAGGAGAACCAAGGCAGATTGGCCGGACATCGACTCGTTGAAGACCTTGTCGAATCTAGGATCAGTGACAGTGTAGTCGAAGGGTGACAAACCATGGGCCTTCTTGAATGGTATGGTCCCGTCTAGGACTGCATACTTCAGTTCTTGCCTGTAAAAGTACGTGAAAGGAGTGCATGTTGGACACTCCGAAGTCAGTGTCGTGTTCTCGTATTGTGTCGTGCCATATCCGTGTCCGTAATTGATCGTACCAGCTGTCCAAGGAGATCTTATCTAGGTTCATCGAGAGCCAAGGGGCGAGAGAGCCCCCTTCCTTGTTCTCAAGGAAGAGTTTGCACACGGGCGCTAGCCCGTATCGCCTTTCGACACCGCCGTGTCCGTCTGGGGCCTCCGAGCAGGTCAGCACCGAGTGGCTGGCCAAGTAACGGAGCATCCGGTCGAGCACGGCCGCAGCCTGCGGGCTGGTTGCGGGGGTCGTGGACGCAATCTTTGCGGCAGAGAGGCGAGCGCCGAGCCCGGCACGGGCGATGGTTTCAAGCACTTGGAGGTCGACGACCGCCTTCAAGGTCATCGGGACGGTGAAGCCCGCTACCAGCTGCATCGCCCGGTTGTAGGTGGCCGCATCGTCTTCTTCTCCTCCTCCTCCTCCTCCTCCTCCTGCCATTGCGCAAGGCTAGCTCTTTGGATCCAGGTGCAATGAAGTAACAATATATAAAGAGTAATGCTACATGTACCACGGTCCTGGCCATGGACGGAGCCACATAGGGCTGCAATCGAGCCGAGCCGAGCCAAGCTTCTGCAAGCTTGAGCTTGGTTTGACTAGAATTATTCGAGCTCGAGCTTGATAAGTTTTTTTTATTTTGAAGCTTGAGCTTGTTTATATTAAGCTTGAGCTTGGCTTAGTTTGAGCTTGAGCTTGGCTTGATAAGGAAGCTTGATTCAAGCTTGATAAACAACCTCAATAAACTTGAAATCTATCTTGTCGCTCAACTTTAATTCAAGCTCATTAAGCTTGATTTCAAGCTTAACGAGCTTGATTTTATACTAGTTAGGTTTGAATTCTACTATCTAAAATATTAACAATTTATTTATAAAAATTTAATTTAAAAAAGTTCTTTAGTATCACTTATTATAAGGACATAAATATATAATACGCACAACCATATATATATATATATATATATATATATATATATATATATATATATATATATATATATATATATATATATATTAGAATTCAACAAATTACAAACGAGCTTCTAAACAAGTTCCTAAACGAGCTTCTAAATGAGCCAGCTCGCAAGCCCATAAATGAGCCAGCTTGCGAGCTCAATCGAGCCGAGTACTTCTAAGCTTGAACTTGACTTGTTTATTAAACGAGCTCAAAAATAAAGCTTGAGCTTAACTTGTTTATTAAACGAACCGAGCTCAAACGAACTTTTATCGAGCCGAGCTTCGAGCAACTCGCGAACGACTTGGCTCATTTGCAACCCTAGAGCCACATAGAGAGGACCCTGGGCCACCACCCCTAAAGAAAATTTATAGAGATTTTTTAATTTACTCTTATTTGTTCCTTAAATTGTATTTATTTTCTTTAATTTTTAGTCCTTTTTTTTTAAATTTCTAGCTAGCAATATTCTGTTTATTTTTTAAATATGTCCCTAGTCCAAGAAAAAGAAAAATACTAAATCCAAATTTATATATAGAATCTTTGACTCCACGATCTAGAATGGCATGTTACGTCCCTGGTCCTGACCTGTACGCCAGATGTCGGACTGCCATTGGAGGGCCGTCTCTTTAGCATTTCTACAATATAAATGAGTATTCTAGTTGTGCTGCGTAAGTACATAATGATTTTGATGGCAAAGGTGACATATTTCATTCTCATTAATTTGATAAGTACATCCTAACTACTTTTAATTTGGAATCCAGCCGCAACCTGCCAGAAATTAATGAGAAGGGAACTTTTCAAGTACAACTAGTTATAGTAATAGTTCCTTCGATCAATATGCTATTGCTTTTAAGTATTAAATCCATTGATCTACATTGAACATGTCCGCAGCTCAGATCGGTTTTATCTAATCTTAATCCTCAACTGGTGTCAACTACAAATCACCAACAAGTGCGCTCATTTGTTATACTAGTACTTAATGTATTGTCATTCGTCTATCTTAAAAATGCAGCGCCAAGTCCCAAGTGCTGAATCCTGCACGCGTATAAAATTTTTCTGTTATAACAGATCGAGGTCTACGAGCCATCAGCATGCGCCACGTGTCAAACGACTCGGTCATGCCTATGACGGGTGTCAACCACCCAAGATCTCAGCAACAACTACATCCTAATGACGGCCACGTGGCAGGCATACGCGCTACATGCGCACAGCTGCAACGACATTCTTTTCAGGAGTGCCATGTGGCAGCAAATCTCATGCATGCATCGCCCCTGCGGGCCAAAATCTCATACGTGCATCGCATACGCGTGCATTGGTGAATTTCTTTCCATATTGCTATAATAGAAGGAACCTTTCTTCATTTCAAACGCCGGATCATCACACATTCAAAGAGTTGAGCAAATTTCAGATAGCCGAATTTTCGTCCACCTTGTAACTGAGAAGAAGACTTGTAATTTTCTTCCGTCTCGTCGTCGGATCGTCAACGGAGTAAAGCAATCAACTGCAGTATTCGATCTCCACCGTCACACTTCTTAGAATAAAAAAACTTTGTACTTAGATCTCATGTTTAGGGTTTCTTCGTACTTCTTTCCTTTGTACACACAAAAGTTCATTAAAACTTTTCATGGCAAACACCCATCAACCGAAGCCCATGGTGTTGTGCTCCTTCGGCTTCCTTTTCTAGTCGTAATATCTTCCGTTGAAATGGTTGTAACTATTCTATGCTTTTCTTTGAGCACTATAGGAGCTGAATTGCTTTATTTCCACTGATGCCTCAATAATATTTGTTTTACATTCTCGGTTCATAATATCCCTTTGTATATCATCATTAAGTCTTTCGCAAATCTGTGGGTCCTAGCTTTCTCATATGTTAGTAGGGAGTCGACGAACTTACAAAGAGAATTCTGACTCGTAGTCTTCTACTAAAATGTTTCATTAAGTCTGACGAACTCGTATTCCTTCTTTTGACGGATGTCTGAAGAAACATATTGTTCCAGAAACACTTGCTTAAATATTTCATAATTTTTTTTATCATCTTGCATTTTGCTATATAGATCCTTTTTTGGGCCTCCCACCACTCGTGCGCTCTTAAATGTATCTATGTTGACGCGTACCCCACCTTCTTGGACCCATGAATGTCAATGAACTCGAACAAGCTCTTCATCTTTGTACGTAGCCCAATCCATCACCTTCTGTGGCTCTGTTCTTCTATCAAATTTTGGGGATTCATCTTCTTGAACTCTAAAGCTTTAAATGTACATTTCTTGTTTGTTTGTCGGGCTTCATCAAATTCCACTAGCCAAGTCTCTTGATTCTCAGTCGCGACAAAAATATTGTTATTTGTCAATATCTTTTTAACCATTTGTGTGAGTGCGTCGTGTAGCTTTTGTTACGCAATGATGTGAGCCGCAACATGTCACTAGTGGGTTTTTGTTTGTTTTCGTTGTCTCCATCATAACTATTATCTTTTCCATCGGATCAGTCGTGGTTGATGCTCTAGAATTGTCCGGGTTATTTCCTTTCGTCATTGCTCTACAAAAGAGAGCAATTCAGTAGTCTAAAAAATTATTATGTACTTACTGTAATAGTTTTATAAACTCAAAATCGAAATTTTTAATCAACAAGATACGTATTTACTTTTTGAAAACTGTTTTAAGAAATCATAGGAGGTATAACCGTACTCTGATACCATTATGTCGCACCCTGATCCCGTTGGACCAATAAGTCGTCACTAAACGTGATGTTGTACAAGTCTAAGTTGTACTTGTACAATGTATAAACTTGCACATTAACAAAATAGACTGAATAGATAATGCATGAACTGCAGCGGACAATTAATGCAAAAAATCAAAATAGTAACGATGAGACATACACACAATTCTTTTACTCATATATCTCCTTGCCTCCCAATACTTGTTGAGACGTGGGTCGACATATTGGGGAATGAACTAGTGAGTGGTATCAACCCGATTACCTAACTCTACACAATAATTATGTAAAATCATCCAATATTATTAAGTGATCTTTCTACTTGTTCTAAGTTCCTTTTAATAATTTATAATAAGAAACATAAAACAATAAACAATCACTTTTGCAGTGATTTTTATCTACGTACGTTCGACTGTCCATACGTGCAACAAACAAGGATTAGAATAATTCGCATATATAACATTTTTAGAATTTTATGTTTGTCTCTGTATCAAGCCCACAAGAGAGTTATCAGCAGCATGAGACCTAACTATATGACGGTCTATTGATGACTTCTCATGATTAGAAGTTGGAATATACAAATTTATCTTTCTATTAAACATGGTATCCTCTAACTTTGAGGACGTACCAAGCTCGATCTTCCTATTATTTGTTTATATTATTAAAATCCAAGTTTGGTAATGTGATTCAACAATCAACAATGTGCCTTTCACGATTAAATGTACATAATTCTTTACTGACAAATTTTGATTTAAAAATGTAAATTAATACGCTGACATGATTATGGTATTTGTTAATTGTACCACTACCAAACGATTTACTTACTTAACTATATTATACTACATTTGTAATATTTAAATAATATACTATGTATAGGTTTTAAAAGAACTTGAATGTGCACAGTTGATCTTCCTATTATTTGTTTATATTATTAAAATCCAAGTTTGGTAATGTGATTCAACAATCAACAATGTGCCTTTCACGATTAAATGTACATAATTCTTTACTGACAAATTTTGATTTAAAAATGTAAATTAATACGCTGACATGATTATGGTATTTGTTAATTGTACCACTACCAAACGATTTACTTACTTAACTATATTATACTACATTTGTAATATTTAAATAATATACTATGTATAGGTTTTAAAAGAACTTGAATGTGCACAGTTGCATTTAGTTTTTTTTTTTTTTTTTTCAAGTTTGACTTGTCCATAATGGAGATGAAGCACCTTCGAGATATGTTCGTCTAAAAGAAAATTCCATCGGAAATTCATTAAATGCCAAACAATGAATGTCACAATATAACGAGAAATTATTTTGTGGTCCGGTCTCACCACGTGGCAATGGTAAATGTAAACCCGACCACTAATTTATTGACACTTGACATAATATTCATAAAAAATTCAAAAAATTATAAAAAATATATTTAATATATTGAAATTCACCTGGTATATAATTAGAAAAAAAAAAGATTTTTTTTCATTCAAAAACATTAAAAAAATTGACCTAGAAAATAAGAGAAATGTAGTGATATAATAGATTATGGCAAGTATCAAAATTTTAGTGGCCGGGCTCACTATTCACCATTGCCACGTGGTGAGGCCGGACCATCCAATAATTTTTCGAATATAACACTTAATTTTGGTGAAGGCTGAAGGCTGTAGAGCACCACGTCACGACTAACACGAACGCGTCAAGGATGACGATTTGCATGTTCGTCGCACCGTCTAAAGATTGTGTCGTCGCTCTCCACAACTATTCTTCGACTGATCATACTCCTCAGCTCTACAGACCCTTTCGTTTTTCGAACTTCACTGAACCCTATAGTAACATGATAGGAAAAGAGTTTGATTGAATAGTGAAGAAATAATTGTCACGATAATGTGGACAGTGTTGGATCTTTGATGCTTATAATTACTCCGGTGAAGATATTTAAGTGGAGCTTATATCCAGGGCCGGCCCGGAAGCACTACCAAAATAAGTCATATCAGCGACGAAATTAGCGATGCCGACTTAAAACGTCACTAATATTTTTGGATTTAGCGACTCCAAAAGTATGCGTCACAATACGTCGCTGATAGCGACAAACAGCGACATATTGCGACTATCTTTAGTGTAATAAAAACCAACGTCGTTGATTTGTCGGAAAACGTCGCCAGTTTTATTAGTTCAGCGACGTTTAGCGTCGCAATGACTAAAGGCGTCGCCGAATATTACAGGATAGTCGACGTTTTGCGACGTATTTACAGACGTCGCTAACTTCTGCTAAATAGGGTTTCCTCGGTTCGACTTTTCATTTCTCCCTCTCCCCAAAATTTTTGTTCCCGCCCCTCTTTCTCCGACCTCGACGACAGCCCGACCCCCTCCCCTCCGGCGCCGCTCATCCTCCTCCTCCACCGCGAGCCCCTTCTCCTCCCTCCGGCGAGCCCCTTCTCCTCCTCCACCGCGAGATCCTCCTCCTCCACCACCGAACTTGTCCTCCTCCTTCTCCACCTCCGCGAGGAGACTGAAGGTAAACCCTAACCCTAATTGAGGTGTTTTTCGTGTCCAAAATGGACACGGAGACACATTACGACCATGTGTTCACTGATACAGTGTGTTCGTGAGATTTTGGACACATTGTGTCCATTTGTTGGACACGTGGACACCCCCAAGCATGCATATATATGTATTTCACCTCTGTACACTTAATCCCCTCCTCCTCCTCCTCCACCACCGCGAGGAGACTGAAGGTAAACCCTAACCCTAATTGAGGTGTTTTTCGTGTCCAAAATGGACACGGAGACACATTACGACCATGTGTTCACTGATACAGTGTGTTCGTGAGATTTTGGACACTTTGTGTCCATTTGTTGGACACGTGGACACCCCCAAGCATGCATATATATGTATTTCACCTCTGTACACTTAATCCCCTATACACTTGTGTATTTTTGTATTAATTTGGATTTGCATATTGGGTTTGGGTTTCGATATAGTGTTTGATACATTGTTTCACCTTGCAACATTCCTACACTTATTTTAGACAACAAGTATATGAACCAATTAGTCAACATCTATTTGTTGAAGTATGGTACTCCATTCTTCATAAGTTCTAGCTATATATTTCCAAATAAAAAAAAATGTTTTAATGTGTTTCGTATTTTAAAACTCTTGCAATGAAACTGAGATCCGCCAATTCCTTTGATTTCGTATCGCTAAATTGACAAAGTGGCCGCACAGATCGTTGATCATATTACCTCGACTTACGTGCCTTAAATTTTACTGTACAAATTACAAGATACAAACTTTATAAATTAATTATAAAATTAGTAAATTAGGATATAATTGAATAAATGTTGATTATAGAGGCTTGTGTAACCCAGATCTAAGTGTCATACGTCAAAGAAAAGAAGTGTTATTCTTCTCAAAGAAAACTTTTATAAGACATTTAAACGCAAAAAAATGTAACACTAAATATAAAAATTTGAAGCACACGTCTTGAGATTCTGGGGAGTGTAGTGGCAGAGATCGAATCAGCACATAATTTTTTACTTCGTTGATGATCTGACTTTGAGTGCAAGGACGATGCAAAGCTTTTTCATCCGTAGATATGAACTCAGGAAGTCTGCATGAGGAAAACTTTGGTGTTCTTCAATGATGTATCTACTAGAAGTAATATGGATGTAGTACACCCAAGGAGAACGTCTTATAATTCTCGTGGAGAAAGAAAAAGTGTTACCCACCAAGTGTTAAGGAAATATTTGGGCAGAGTGTAAGCATATAGGTTCTGAGTTCTGCCCGGAAGACGCAAAAATTGAGACTATTTATAGCTAAAGTCTCAAAAACGATTAATGTTGAAGTCCCGAGGGAAGCGTTGTCCCTTGGGAAAAGACTTCTTGCAAGAAGCAAGCACCATCCTGCAAGCACAAACTTTGTGTAGAGTTTGTTAACCTACGTTCGTGTGGGGTTAAAGGACATACAAGTTCACACGGCCTATAAGAAGATGTTGTCACATGACAACAATTATGTGAGGTGTGGGGCACGTTCCTGCAAGATCTGCTGCATGTTAATCTTTTTGCAGCCGCAAGGCTGGCTAATCGTACGCAGCAGGAGCAAGGAAACTCCCCCGGTTCTGGAAGGCACATGAGTCCGAACGCTATTATGAATGTGATACGTAGTTCCTGCTGTTGTAACTGCACGCCTCACAAAGTGCACGTCTGTGAATGACGTGATCACCCGCCCTTGAATTGTTTTTTTTTTTTTTTTGAATAAAAGTAATGGATTCATTGAAGGAGTAAGGAATTACAAGATGCAATATCCCGAAGGATATTATCAGATATACAAACAGGAACAATGTCATGAACTATTGTAGAGTTCGGAATTTTCCTTGGGAGGTATAGGGAAGGAATTGGAATGTAATAATATCGATTCATACAGAAGAAAAGGTTCTCTATTGATTCAAACGCTGTACCTATGGGATAGAGGAAGAGGAAAAAACAGAAGATTTCACATAGTACTTTTGATTGAAAAATCAATCTGATTTATTTCGTACCCCTCGCTCGAGGAGAAAATGGGTCAGATTCCACAGGATCAATAAACCTATGGGACTTAAGGAATGAGGGAAGGGAATAAAAAGAAAAGAGAGGGAAAGAAAATCGAAATGAAATAAAGAATAAAACAAAAAAAGTAGAAGATGGAAGAGCCCAGATTCCAAATGATCCGACCAAAATAAGGTTTGATTTGTATTATATATGTGAAGTTCCCCCTTTTCCTTCTTCCTGTCCCTTGGATTGGAAAGATCGAACACACGTTCCGCTCGATCTATTTCTTTATTTCCCCGTGAATCGTATGCTTGTGACAATAGCGACAAAATTTTCTCAAGTCTAATCGACTAGGCGTAATTTATATATTGATATTGAGGATATACTTACAAAGTTAGTCTCACTTATTCATTGTTACTAACCCTAGATTTTGCCCCTCGATAAATGAATAAAGATTTTTTTTCTGCGATGCAAGAAGATGTGCACAGTGATTAGCACTTCTATGTCCATAAGAGAAAGAGAGATCATTTCTCGATTGCAAAAGTTTCCTATTGTTTACTATGTATTTTTTGTGCTGACACGTCATCCTATCACATCATATAATCTTGTAGGAAGTAGCGTTCTCGAGAAGCCAAGACTGTAGGAGCAAAGTTTGGAGGAAGCAAAGTCTACAGAAAGCACAGCCTGCAGGAAGCACATTCTACAGGAAGTGAAGTCTGCAAGAAGCACGGTCTGTAGAAATCAAAGACTGATTTACATTGCTTCTTTGCGGGATAACCTCATGCGAATGACTTACATAATTATTCTTGATGACACATATTAGGCAAGATACACGATTTCATATTGCATTGCATGCTAGATGATCGTATTTGACCTGTGATATTTACTTGTTTGTTTGTATATTCCCAACTAACATGTGTATATGATTGACTGGACTTATTGCATGTTAGAGTCAACTGAAGTGTCTTAGATTCGACTCGGACTGTATCATTGTATGGGAAGGGTAGTTACCATGCACAGGAGATGATTTTTTATGATAGTTAGCGACTCGAATAAGCTCCGATGTCCATATACCCCTTATTCGAGGAGTCCTTGCGCATGAATGTTGTCCTCAGTTGTATTTCATGTAGATTAGTTTAGACCGGTTATTAGTAGTTGTACCTCGTTCACATGTTTATTCTTTTACATGATATTTATTGTACTTCATTGTGGCATGCATATTATGTACCTTGTTAAATTCTCTTCGAAATCCTAGTTTTTCTCTACGTTACTGTTGAGCTTATATCACGAGAACTGTTGGAGTTCGTTTATGCAGGATTCAGGTATTGTTAGTCGATACCTTCTTCGTATTCTTTCGTATTTATTTCCCATCCTATATTTCATATTCTTGTAGATAGAGTTGTGGATGTATTTATAGATACTTATAGATACTTAGACCATATTCTATATAGTATATGCGTATTTGAGTTGTGCTGGGGTTCACTTGATATGTAGCTGATCATTATCACGTATCATGGTCTTACATATTTTTAGAGTGTGGAGTGACATAACTTTTGCGGTTGCCCATTCAGATATTGTTTTTTGTCAATATTACGATGCCATGGTAGTACCTAGGAATAAATAATTGTATTACTTCGAGCCTACGATTGATTGAAGAGATGAAGGCTTGATAATACATTCACAATTAGGTTATAGTATCCTTTAAACGTTTAGCTTTTAGTATATGTATGTACTTTGTACGTATTTATAGATTATTATTAAAGTATGTATTTCATAGATTATTATTAAGAAGACTAGTTAAAAGGTTGTTGTAATTTTCTAATTTTTATTAAGAGTATTTAGGATGACTTAAAAACCAACGTCTTAATTGTTCTAAATTTATTATCATGTAATTTAGTGGTCGAAAACTTAAACATTGAAAGTGGGGGCTGGAAAAGGATTTGGTTATCAAATTATTATTATACAATGTATTACTATATATTTTTTAAAGGGGGATAATAATTTATGAGTAATGCTATTCGTACGTCTAAATTATCACTCCAAACTATTCCTTCTTATTTGGTAGCTAACGTGGAATGTTAAATAATATTAGGTGTCATATGACATGACAAATGTTAACAAAAAATAATAATTACCCAATTTACTTTAATGTTAAAATTAATATTAATATTAGTATTAGTTTTAGCGTTAATATTAATATTAATATTATCGTTAATGTTAATATTAATATTAATATTAGTATTAGTGTTAATATTAATATTAAATTAATATTAGTATTAATATTAATATTAATATTAATATTAATATTAGTATTAATGATAATATTAATTTTAATATTAATGTTAACATTAATTTTAATTTTAATTTTTAATATTATTTTAATTTTAATTTTTTGCCATGCCAGCTACCTTAACAACATATCACGTTAGTTGTTACGTAAAATGGGATGATTTAGAATAACAATTTAGAGGGATAAATAGTATTATTTATAATTTATGTAGACGGTGATCATTGCATGTACTCGATACGGATTCCGTGGACCCTTGTCGCATTTCCGGTCGCACCTCTCGGCACCAGTGACACCCAGATGCTGTCGTCTTCCCCTGCCTCCAGGTCTTCCAGAATCTCCGATGTCCCAACCTTCATGTTTCTGATCGATCCGCCCTTCATTGCCACGTCAGCCCCTTTCATCTTCACGAAGCACCCCGCGTATTCTCTCAACTTGGCGCTGGCTGCAGTCTCCTCCACTACGTGGTTGACGTAGATGTCGAACTTAGCGTGCATTCCCTTCTCGACACTGATTCCTTCGACCACTAGGACCTCCTCTAATTCTTCTTGACCAGCCTTCATAGTACTATCAAGGCTGGTGAGGAAGAATTCGAGGAGGAGGTCCTAGTGGTCGAAGGAATCAGTGTCGAGAAGGGAATGCACGCCAAGTTCGACATCAACGTCAACCTCGTTGTGGACGAGACTGCAGCCAGCCCCAACTTGCGAGAATACGCGGGGGTGCTTCGTGAAGATGAAAGGGGCTGACGTGGCAATGAAGGGCGGATCGATCAGAAACATGAAGGTTGGGATATCGGAGATTCTGGAAGACCTGGAGTGTCGAGTTTATCGGGGTGTAGTCGATGGCTACAGGCGCAGGCGGCAGGTGGCGAGTAGCCCGCTTCTCGTCGTGCAGTTCTCCCTTCATGTAGATGTCATCGCCGATGAGCTTTCCCAGTATGCGCTCGTGGAAGTAGACGTAGAATCGGTGGAACGGGAAGAAGAGCCAGCTCCCGTGGACCATGAAAGGGACGTCGACTCGGCGGTGCCAGCTGTGCTGCTGCTGCTGCTGCTTGCAGGCTCTGCGTCGGTGGCGTTCTGCTTGTCCCTTAACCATCCCTCAACTAATATTGCTTTGGAGGAGAGCTGGGAAAGGATTTGGTTTCTTCGGCTGCATGCACGTCGATAAAGTAAGAGTCAGGAACCGCATGCATGCATGCATGCATGGTTTCAATTCGCATATATTTATATGTAAATATCAGCTCTAGAACATTATTTAATACCCATGATGTTGGTATTGGCTTCCGTGGGGAAGTAGTATCAGCACAAAAACTAGGACAACGAAGAAAGGAACACATACACTACTACTAGTCTTCATGACCAAATAATTGAGAGTGAGAGAGAGAGAAGAAAAAATTACGTGGAGTTGCTCCCTTTGGATCCTCTTAAATGTATATGTGTTGTTTGTACGAAAAAATTTAAGAGCCGAACAAACAAAACAAATTTAAGAGCCGAAAGTTATGTACAGTAATGTTGTAAAAACCGGACCGGACCAGCGGTTGGACCGGGTCCAACCGGTTTAAACCAAAAAATCGGTCCGGTTCGACTAAAACCGGGTCTTTTAAAGAACCATCAATTTTTTGTCAAAACCGGGTTCAACCGGTGAACCGGCCAATTTTTGTTATTTTTCCATTGTAAAAAAATCAAAATAAATTATTATGAAAAATTTGGACCATTTGATTTTTTATTTGATTTTAATCGACCTTATAGTTGTAAAATTAAATCGAACTAACATACTTATGATCAAACCAAACTAAACCAAAAAATAAATATGGATATTTACCTATTTGAACCAAACTAAACCAAGTCTATTGAACTCTAATTGAATCCCGGTTGAACCCGGTTGAACCTCGGTTGAACCCTGGTCCGACCTATACCAAAAACTTTCAGTTCGATCATCGGTCCGGTTTTTAAAACATCGATGTACAGTTGCTCTCTTTAGATCTTCCTAAATATTGTTGTCTCTTTGTACGACAACTACAGCTGTAAACTTGAGAGAGGATTTATATGTAGGCCACTCTTCTTTAACTCTGGATCGGGAGTCATAATTTGACAGCTACTGACTTCCTACTTTCTTTCACATGCGATTCTTCACAACTACAACTACCCCCAGTTGAGTAACATACACAACATAATATTTTGATTGCAGAAAATTGCATGTAGATTATGTAGAGTTTCTCTCTTTGGATCTTCTTTTTTATATATATATATTTTTTCTTTGGATCTTCTTTTATATATAAATATATATAGTATTATGTTTAATGTTAATAATTCATGGATAATAATATATGTGACATAGATTGGCTAGGTGCATTTTAGATAGTTTTATTTTAGCCTAGTTAGGGTGTTGCTAGTGACTAGTGTAGGCCACCCAAACCCCATCAAATCAACTCTGGTCAAGCCCAAACTTGGTCCACACTTGCACAAGATGTAGAACTCTAACCAAGCCTTTACCTGACCCACGTGGTGCACACACAAGTGTGTGGACAACACACAACATTAGCATATGTGTATTTTCGGATTAAAGTGGTGGCCACCACTTTTAGTTGTCAAAACCACCTCCCCACTACCTCCACTTGTCCTATAACTTTGCCACAACCTTCCTCTCTCAACCCCCAACATTCCTATGGGTCATTTTACCCTCATTCCATTCATTAACTATCCCAAAAATTCCTCACAAACCCGTTGGACTGAATGTGATTTCAGAACAGGACTGCCGGATAGTGCTGACTTCAACAACGTTTTGTGCCACAAAAACAATAGGTACTGTAAACCCTGTTTTTTTCAAAAAAAAATTATTTTATATAAAAATTATATTTTATTTATTTTTAAGGTTTATCTATTTATTAATATAATTATTTTAATTTAGTCGTCATAGCGGTCAATGGTTACATTATGTACATTTATGACAAAATGTACATCATAACGTTAGAAATTTTATAAAAATATTGTTAGAAAGTTTCGGGACGAAATGTATATATAGTTAGGTGAAAATTTGATTACTTGGACTTGATTTTCGTGACGGACTTTCACACTCCACTTTCGGTTGCAGGTAAGTATACCTTGCCACTATGTCATTTTTTTTGTTACATTTCATTAAATGCTACTTTATTGTTGACTTACAATTGCGCGTCCGAGTATAACTCTGGTTGCAACCAACGAGATACGTTGGTCGTTACAGTAGCCTAGTCTATTAAAGACTACCCATGTAATGCAGAACGGATATACTAGTATCTCAATGGACCCTGACACATGCTTGGACACGGTGATGTAATACAGAGATACATGACATGTATCACCGCATTCGACTGATCATCAGTGCAGTCAGGACGTACGACGTTATAGTTCATGCTAGATGCTTTCAATATTATAACATATTAGGCCCCACATTGGGGATTGAGCGTGTCGTTAAGTCGACTCGCTCTAGATGCATTGGGTGGGGAAGACAGTTACTAGACGGAGGGGCTGCTATTGGCATTTGTTGTTGGCAGGGAACCCCACTACGAGATGATCTCATGTTCGGAGAGTCTCATTCGTCGAAAGTTGTTCTCATTGCATTTACACATAGTCGATAGAAAACCCCTAATTCTTTATGCTTTTTTATACCACAGTGGCATGTATATTATGTATCATGTTGCATCCCGCAGAGGACCTGGTCTTCTTTCAGGTTAGTTAAGTAGGTTGCAGAGTTATTGTCGGATATTTGCTAAGCACCTATTTCATTACAGGTATTACTCCTTTAGTATGCATGTTTCATTTCTATATTCATACCTGCTTGATTTATGTAGTATTTATATACTCTTTTTCTCTCGTGTAGGCTAGTATGATTAACGGACTGCAGAGTAGTATTCATATTTTCATTTCTTTGTGATTCTGTTATATGGATTGAGATATAGAGTGATATATCGATAGTTACACCATTTTAAACAGCTTATACGTATTTGAGTCAGATCAGAGTCTGGTTGAATACGTAGCTGGCCAATGCCACGTGGCTCGGTCCCGCGTATTTTGGGACTGGAGCGTAACAATTGCATTCGCTAATTACACCATTTCTGTACGTGAAAATTGTGATACTTAGTGATGGATAGTGGTATACAAGTCAAAATTTTGCAGAGGGTTTTTTAGTTTTTTGTTGTTGTTTCTCAGGGCTTTTGATATGAAGGGATCGAGGTCACCTGGAACATTATGGAAGTCTAGTAGGAACATCAACTTCGTTACCAAGATGTTCACCTCCGGCATACCTGAGTTCATGGCCCAGAGGTATAGTAGGAGGAATACAATGAAAAATAAATTGTTGTTGTAATTTCTTTGTGGCAGTAATTTGATTGAATATTTTAAACAAATCATGATTGAATTGGTGGAAGGAAATCATTGTAATTGTCTGTTATACTTTGCATTCAGCCGTACACAAGGGCATGTTATGTTGGCTGAGTTTGGAAGCATATGTTCACCACATGTTCGATAAAATTTCTAACATAGATCTTTCCTTCTTTGTATTTCTGTACGTTGCTGATTCACATCTAGTATTTAGTACTGATATTTTGTTTTATATCCATAAATTATAATGATGATTTCTCTAGTTTGCATTGAATTTGCACTATATGTATAAAATATGATATTGAACTACTAATCCAAAGTTGGGAACACTAATTAATATGTAACACCTTGCACGCAGTATCAGAAGCAAAATTTGATATTTGATGCCACAACTCACTACAATGTGTACCACAACAATTGTTGCAATAATATCAAAACGATACTTTATATTGCATCCGCCAGTTGAAACGTAGATGGACATTCTGCTATTTTCTTTTGTTAAATAGTATTACTTTTTATGACATGCTCAAACTTTAAGCTTCCTTATTTACTTGATCCCCGAAATCTTTTATTACTTATCTTTCACAAACCTATTCATGATGTATCTTTCTTGTGAATTAGATTTCAAGAGTTATTCTTTCAAACAAAGTACAAAGAAGCTGCAGAGCTTGCTGCCGACACTCCACAAGGCATTCTAAGGATACTCGAAACTGTTGCTAAATTTCAGGTTTTATCAATAATCCAAATTCAAGGAGGAAGCGTCCATACAAAAGATACTTCCAGAAATCTGTCATAATTTCTATAGTAAACTTTCCTACTAAACTGCACTAGTGCTGCAATCAACTTATTTATCTCTCCTTTGGTCTTGCTTTGGTAATTGCATCTCATACATTGACCTATGGGAAATTTAAAACCGCTTGATACATTTTCCATGACACATTGAAACAGAGAGCTTGCGTTAAGAAACTTTCTAGAAAAGCTAAGCTCGAGGATATCAAATCAACGAAGCAAATTGTTGCACTCCTTATCCAAAGCACGGCAGTGGTCATTATCCAAAGCATAATGAAGAACAACACTTGCGTATCAACTGCTGATAAGGTTGGTCCATATCCTATTTTCAGTTATTTCTAAATCTATTAACATTACCATTATAGGCTGCTTTTTTCTTAGGTCCTTTATTTGAATTAATTAAAAGGATTATAAAGGATATTGATGAGACTCCAAATGATGAGGTGCACATTGAAATAAATATTACTATATGAATGTTAACATTTTTCGGATAATCATAATCCGTATATTGCATGCTAGTGCTTCTGGAATATGGCTTTGGCAACACCTATTGCCCAAACTAGCATGCAGCGAATCGTGCTTAATTCCTAGTAGCCTAGAGAATTTCTTGCCCATGTTTCAACTTCTTACAGCTTACAGCTTGATGAAGAGGATTTCAAGGAGGAGCAGAATTCTGTTGCACAGCTGATTCACATGTTGTGTAATTAGGATGCTAAAGAGATGTTGCAGGTAAGCAACCAGATTTTATGCGCCATTTTTGTGAATATCCCCATTGTGAATGATGTCATTGCTTGCCACTATCTTTACATAAGGGTAAAGAGGGACTCTGATGAACATTCTTTTTTGCAATGGGATTATATTTCAAGTTTCTCCCTATGATAATAGAGAATTGGTTATTGATGTTCAATAGTTTGGACTTAAAGGAGAATTGGTTATTGATGTTCAACAGTTTGGAATTAAAGAGGGACTCCGATGAACATTCTTTTGATGAGCTATTATTTATGTTGGATATTTTCAACATGAAGAATGTTGAAAATATACCAGCAGTGACTAACACATCTATGCATTTGATGGTTATACATGCCAATGAGATTGTTTTCTGTAATGTTGGACATGCTAACACAACAAATAAAGGATGCGACTGGCCAAGGAGAATGGTTTATATTGTATTTGGTAGTCTTTTGTGTGTAGATACGTTTATTTACTGCATTATGTTCGAGGCATGCTTGGATACTTGGGATTTACCTGGATTAGTGTGTATCAGGTGGATTGTTTCCCTGATTAATTACGACAGTTTGTAGCAATGTGAAACTGCAGACTAACCACAACTGGATATGTTTTTATCCTAGCAGGAGCTGCAATATTCTGGGGATCATGTAAACAAACTATCATAGCTAGAAGTACAATGAATTCTGAAATGATAGCTTTGAACACTACTTGTACAGAATTCGAATGGCTTAGAAACCTTATTATGCATATACCTGTTTCTGTTCATCATGTTCCTGCAATTTCCATAAACTGTGATAATAAATCTGTTATTGAACTACTAAAACATGATTCTGTGAATGCTAAGATGAACAGGCACTTACAGCCGCGCTTCAAGTCCATAAAGAGCCTATTGGAAAAATATGTGGTTCTTGACTATATAAAGTCAGAAAAGAACCTTGCAGACCACTTGACGAAGGGTCTGTCTAGGACATTGATCCTAGAATCATCGAGGGGGATGGGATTAAGCCCATAGTATAGTCACCAGCAGTGGCAACCCAACCGAGTCTGACTAGAGATCCCAAGAAGCCGGTTCAATGGATAAAAACAAGCTGGACTAGGTGACTATTATGGAACACAGACCTTGAGATTAAATTCTCTTTAAAATAAAAGTCCAAGAGGCTGTATATGTGTACATTGATACCCCATCCCTATGGTAACAGTATTCCTTTTGTGATATGGATAGGGTGAGGTTAAACTCTTAATAAGTCCAAGCATGATATGCAGCGTTGATTCCTATCACCAATCCTTAAGGACTTACCTATATGAGAGGTCGTGAGGGCCGCGACTATAGGACAGGGTGATCCTAGACAACTCTCATGAATGTGTAAAAGTGCGCATGGCCAATCAAAGTGCCACCCGATAGACCCAAGAACCTCTAGCGTATTATGTGTGCTATTTTCTGAATCTGGTTCAAGAAGTCTGATTCAAAGCATAGTCCATCCAGCACTTCTTCAGACAAAGACAATAGTAACTAAGTGAGATTCAAGACTGTAGTCCATCTCATCTATGCATAGTATATATTTGCCTAGAAATTCTCTATCAATTCTTATTCCCTTGTCATCTCTATGTTTTTCGGAACTCGACTTCTTTTTTTTTTATTTTTTTTTTGGGGGGGGGGGGGGGGGGGGGGGGAATTGTTGCATGTTACATGCAAAAGCCAAGTCTTCAACACGTGTCATTTTTCTTTGCTTGAGTAACGTTGGAGACTTAGCCTCTTTTGGCTAATTTTAGTATGGACTATTTTAAGCATAGACTATCTTTAGCATATACTTAATGCTATATAAGAGAGCATCCTTTCAAATGAAAAATACAAGTTCAGTCTCTCTCTCTCGAACTCTCTCTTTCATTATAAAACAATCGATATTCGTAAAGTTCTTTGTTGTTTCTGGACAACGCAAAAGTTCAGGTCACTCTTTTCGAGTTGTGTGCGACGAGGAGATACCGGTAGAGGGAGGTTTCACCACTAGGAGCATTCGGATCAAGTCTACACATAGACCCGAATCAACTCTTAGGACAGTACGTGCTTCGTGAGCGACTTTTCCGGAGGCCGGTAACATTTACTTTATTTTATTTTGTTTGCAGATTTTTAAAGGAAGAAATGGATTAATTTCCAACAATCTCTGCCTCCATTCGTCCCTGCATCCTTCGAGACAAATTCTGTTGCCCCCTCTACTTGAACGCCTACGCATGGCCAAACAGGTCAGCACCGCGGTCCAAAACTGTGGACAAGGTATCATTCCCCTTTTTACACACATACTTCAAAAAGGAAGAACATGCATGCGATTGATTGAACAACTTTAACATGTACAATCCCTATATATATTTCCTCCTCCTAAATGCAGCTATGACAATTACTTTACTATAGTACGTGTATATATATATATATACACCAAGAATTTCTAGTTCAATGATTAGAATGAGACATTTTTCTGAAGGTTACATATTCAGGTAACGGAAGAAGCATGTTAATTCTACAACTATCTTTAGTCTACAAATATTTAGCCTAAAATAACTGGAAAGAGAGTATTAATACCCATGATGTTGGCTTCCTTGGGGAAGTAGCACCAGCACAAAAACTAGAACAACGAAGAAAGGAACAGAGCACCATACACTACTAGTCTTCATGGCCGAAGATATGAGAGAGAGAGAGAGAGAGAGAGAGAGATCTGATTTAATATGTATGCAATACTATATCTCGTGCATGCACACACCAATTAAAATAAATACTGCTTGTCAAAGCATGACTGTTTTCGGTTGCAAAGCATGGTTTTAAAACAAGACCACGAGTGTCACGCTGTTGTTCAACTAGTGTTTATAATAAAATATTTTCTACAATGCTATTATGTGTTTCATTGATGGGTGATAGTGATGGAAAGTAGGGGTGAACATGTTTCGGTTTTGGACAAAAATCAAACTGAGCCGAACTGAATTGAATAAGAGTTTCAGTTCCTATTGTAAAAAAATTAATTCGATTCGGTTTGAGAATAAAAAATTTTAATTCGATTTTGATTTTTGGTTTTGATTTCGGTCCCAAATCGAAACTAGATAAGATTGAAAGTTCATGTAAATACACTTAATTCTATACATATTTTGTGATTAAAAATATGTATACTATATATGTATGTGTTTTGAAGTCCAATTTGATAATTTAACAAACTAGTTCAACTTAAACGTAATTTTGAAATACAATAAATGTGTGTATAATTTTTTTTTCCAAATATAATTTAACCATGATTTCTAGTTTGGACCAGGCCCATCAAACAATATAAATATTCCAACCGAACAAACCGAATCGATTTTCCGTTCGGTTTCAGTTTTTGCTAATTTGTTTCGGTTTTGAATTTTATAATTTCTGTTTGACAATTTCGGTTCGGATTAAACTAAAAGAGGACTATCGATGCTGGGATATTGTAAGTGTTTCTTATGTTTCGATGACGAATTTTTCTCTCAGTAGGGTATTATGTAATGTCTCGCTCCAAGCGGTGGTATTATATTGATATCCATGCGATCTATTGGCTTAAATAAGAATTAAATAAGAAAAGCCTTCCGTAAGAGCTCCCTTGTTGGAACATGTTTCATCATAGGTAAGTGGGCAAGACTTCGCTTTCTGATTCTTCACGATTAATAAAGAATCTATTAAATTTTTTTTTAAAATAGACATAAATACATATGAAAGAATTGGATGCCCTTATCCATATCCACATTTGGGTTTATCCAAATCAAAACACCCCTTGGATGTCCACTTTAATTATTGCCTCACTAAAAACTTTTCTTAAGGAAAGCCATCTTTTGGGAAAAAATCCAT
>JANAVB010002796.1:6903336-7055836 GCA_029216955.1 Iris pallida
GCTTATGGTATCGGCTTGCCTGAGGATGCTGAATCAATACTTGGTTGCCGGCTCGTCTTGGGAAGACGGATGACAATTGGCTCGACAAGGGACTTCGTGTCTTCTGGTTGCCTTTGAGTGGATTTTGGCAATCGGATCACCATCGGTGTCATAGAGGGCCTTGCATCTTCCTGTTGCCTTTGATTAGATTTCGGCAATCGGATCACCATCGGCCCTACGACGGGTTTTGGCTCCTGGTTGGATCTTGGGAGCCGGATGACCATCGGTTCCAACTGGGAAGATGAGCAGGAGAACCGGGCACCTCTCTGTGCACAGCTGCGACAAGGGGTGCGGCTTTGCCCGGTTTACGGGCCTGGAGATAAATTCTTAAGGGTTCCTCTGGCCCTGTAATGGCCTCCAGTTCGTCAGTTATGTGTTTCTTGGATTCGTCATATAGACAAGCCTCCGAAGAGTAATAAGATTCAACCCCTTTGAAGGGATCAATGTCGGCGAATTCAGTCTTCACGAAGCCATGCTTACTGACATACTTGAAGTACTGGTAAAGTATGGATGGCACGATCATGTAGTCATGTATCCATGGATGCCCCAGGAGGATGTTGTAGGACGTGTCCGTATCTATAAAATAGTAGGTAACCTCCGTTTTTAGGTCGCCAATCTGACATTTCATGCGGATCTTCCCTAGGGGATAGCTCATTCCCGAGTTGAAACCGCTAATGGCAGTATTGGCCGTCGCTAGCTGGTGCATAGGGATGCCCAGAAGTTGGAGCAAGCTTTTCGGGATGATGCTTATCGACGAGCCAGGATCGATGTGCATCCGATCCACCTTGATGTCGCCTATGTATCCAGTATAGTACAAGGGGCGATCATGTATGTTGGTCTTGATCAACATGTCCTGTGGAGTAAATTTATTGTTGGGCATTGCATTTGTGCCATCGCTGCCCTGTAGGTCTGCTTATAAGTCTTTCCCGGGAGGCTTGACCTGGGCTAAGTAGGCGTCAGCATTTTGGAGTGCTTCGCTCAATGCGACACGAAGATCCTTGGAGAGCCTTAGGAGCTCGTATAACGACAACTTTGCCGGCGTATTAGCCAATTGTGCTAATATATCAAAGTTGTAAGGTCTCTCCAGCCCCTGAGGTGAGTCGTTACAGAGTGGCCTGTCGAAGCGGGTTTCCTTTGGCTTGGACTTATCTGCCAGTGGAGGCTGAGATGGCCTTGGAACATCAGAGGGAGGCAACGTAGCCGGCTGAGGATCTTTGACTGAGCTGTCCTGTGTGGGCTGGACTTGTGCCCTAGATCGGGTAACAACGGATGCCGCTTCTCCAGCTTCGACTGAAATTGTGTGACAGGATCTAGACTTCCTGCCCTTCTACTCGTTGGCAGGAGATGACACCGCATGGGTAACTTCGGGCACTAAGTCCGGATGCACCCACATTATCTTCCTCGCGATGTGGTGAGAGGTACCAATCCAGATATCTGGTTTCGGACGGATGGAAGAATAGAACCTCAATCGTTGCCCGAGTGTTACGCCCCAGAACTAGAATACTAGAGAGCGGGGGACAGACATAGCCAGCTACGTATATTAAAGTGAATTCCATCTCGATATACGATCACGGCTGTCAAGATACATGTGGGTTTAACTACAAGCCAATAGTCTCTTAAGGTCAAGAACAAGCCTAGTGTCTCAATCTCAAGCAAGCAAGTAAATGTAACAAGATGGTAGATCATCAGACATACAAAGTAAGGCGTCCCATACATTACATATTCAGATGATCATGAAGCTAGTCATACAAAATGCGAAGACTAGCAAGAGTTTAAGTCATACATGATCAACCCTAGAATTTGTCAACCATGTTACAGCCCTTAGGCAGACAGGAATGTAAATTTAACACGAGCTAACACTTGTTCGGCGGCTAAACACCTCAAAAGAATAATTTATAATAGAGTGGGAGAGCAAAATAAAACACACTCGTTGCCAGGGTTGTGCCTAGTGTTCACCATCTAGCTGGAAGATCCCCGGGTGCTACTCCAAAATCTGGCCATACAAAACCAGCTGGGTCAGACCCCATAAAGAGCAAGTGCCACAAGGAAGGCTTTACTTAAGAACTAAAACCAGCAATTAGCACAAGAACACAATAATAAAAGACTGGAGATATAGAAAATCATGATGATATATGATAAGATAACCATGGGACTATTTAGATAACCAAGTTACAACCCTTAAACCAAATAAGGACCGGGGTTGTAACCCTTCATCTGAACGGAACTTGGTTTTCCACTCTTTATCGATAAAGTAAAGCACAAGCAATCGAGTCATGTAACAATCTTGTATAGGATCAGAACAAGACTAGACTGGGCTGGACTCCATCCAATCAATCACAGCCAAGCAATGAGTACGGCTTGATACTTTAACTAACTAGGGTTATCACAAGCCTAGTTACTAGCAAGATATAATCGAGATGTTCCAACAGCCACAAGCCCAGCAGACTTAATCCAGGTTATCCGGTCACAAGTTGAGAGAGTTGGATTAGGTGACTTGGGGGTGAACACATGATAGTGTCCTGGAAATGTGCCCTACTCGACGGCAGGCTACAAGTCCAATTAGAGCGCCCAAATAACGGGACTGCCTGTAGCTAGGAAATCTCTTCATGAACTACTTGATCAATCTAGTCATTATCCTAGTCAGATTCAGTATGAATTCCTGACCGTGATAACCAGGAATTCATGTCCTAGACGTGATGCAAGATGAGACTAGACTGGTAGCTTTTACAGGCAAGGTCCAAAGCAATCACCCACGGTGTCAAGACGAGAATGTTCTTAGCATGTCAAGTTGGCCGTCGCAACAGAGTTCAAGGTTACATGTTAAGATTACTTAGTAGGTCAAGATAACCGTCGCAACGGTGTTCATGAGTTCATTTCAGGATTACTTGTCAGGGGTGCACCACAACAGGTCACCATCATGTCATGTTACTTGTACTTGTTACTTGTTAGGAGTGCGCCACGATGGGCCACTATTATGAGTTGTCACAAAATCATGCCGTGTACAGATTATCATTACAATATTAACATATCACGAATATACCGAGTTCAAGTCAAAAGGTGTAAGGATATAATAAGGGGGTGCCATGCTCCCAATAAAGATGAATCTAGGGCAATGGATGCCAGGGCCATACTGCGGGCAAGGGGGTAAGATACGCTAGTGCTAAGAAGCCTCCGGGCAGGGGAGTACGCCAAGGGGAGTACGTCAAAGGAGTACGCCAAGGGAAGTATGCATGAAGGAAGTACGCGTAAAAGAAGTACGCGTAAAGGAGTATGCCAAGGGATGTACGCATAAAGGAAGTACGCGTAAAAGAGTACACCAAGGGAAGTACGCGTAAAGGAAGTACGCGTAAAGGAAGTACGTGTAAAGGAAGTACGTGTAAAGGAAGTACGCATAAATGAGTACGCCAAGGGATGTACGCGTAAAAGAAATACACGTAAAGGAAGTATGCGTAAAGGAAGTACGCGTAAAGGAGTAAAGTTTACGCGTGAAACTTGTTTTACACCAAGGTAGGGTAGACTTTTTTTACACGTAAAACAGTCTTGACTTGCGTAATCCAAATTCACGCTGACACGAATAAACGTGGGCGTAGAGTTTGATTCTACGCTGGCACGAATAAACGTGGGCGTAAGGAACCTCCAGAACTCTAAATTCCATGAAACCTTCAATCTAAGCCAAAAATGGGACATCCATAGATCAAAATGGGGTATAACATAAATCTCAACAACCTGGAATGAATCAAAACTTGAAAATAAGGAAGTTTGATAGATCAAAACCACCAAAATCGAGAATGGCAAATTTTAAGATCTACAAAAAATAAAACTTCAAAATGCAAAATGTCAAGTTCTAAACTATATTAGAATCACGAGAGGAAGATAAATGAACCATAAAAATGGGTTCTCATGTGAAAGCAAGGTGCACTTGCCTATGAGTTTTCTTAGGTTAGAGGAGAGGTTAATGGAGAAGAAGAAAAGTAAATGAGAATAAGTGAAGAGAGAGAAAGTAGTTGGGCTTTAAATGGAGATGGTGGTAGGTAGGGATTTGGGTTCATGATGAACCACCTTAAACCAAGACAAACCAACCCAAGCCGAACCCAAGTCAAAATAAGCCAAAATAAACCAAGTCATGCAAGATTAAGCTAGACAAGTCTGATTACGGGTCGGAATTCCGTACACATATACTGAAAATACGTATAACAAAAAACGGAGGTGACAACTCTACCCACCTTAAAAGAATTCTGTCCTCGAAATTTAATCAAGAGGCTAGAGATGTTGAGCAAGCTATACTAATCACAGGCAAGTTATAACAAAGCAATCAGCAAGCAATCATTCATGCAAGCAATGAAGTTGAAAGCATAAGGCATAAGAAGACATTATACCTTACGAGTCAAGCAAGTCGGGATATCGTGATCGGATATCATCCTCACGCTCCCATGTTGACTCACCCAAAGAGTGATGACCCCAAGCAACACGGACTAACTTGATAATTTTGTTCTTGAGTATCTCTCTTCGGTCTAATATGGATACGGGTCTCTCCTCATACGAAAGGTTGGTACCAACAACCAATTTCGAATGATCAAGGACATGACTGACGCGGATCCGAGATATACCGTCGCAATTAGGGTACATGGAAGACATCATGTACCTCACGTAATGACGGCAGAAGAGCGAGACGATATGACACATCACATACCCGCTCTAGAATGTCGAACGGCCCTATATACCTAGGACTAAGCTTTTCCCATACGTCGAAATGAATGATGCCACGGGTAGGCGAGATCCTAAGGAATACATGGTCGCCGATAGAAAACTCAAGGGGACGCCGATGGAATTGGCCCAATGACGCTGGCAATCTTGTGCAACTCGAAGATGATCTCTGACTTGTCTGACCACCTCAATAGTCCGCACCACCATCTCTGGTCCAAGTATTTGCCTCTCACTGATATCATCCTAAGTAAAAGGAGATCTGCACTTCCTGTCATACAAGGCTTCAAAGGATGCCATCTGGATACTGGCCTGGAAACTGTTGTTATAGAAGAACTATACGAGATGTAGGTGATCTTTCCACGAACCACCGAAGTCAAGCGTACAGGACGGCAATATATCTTCTAGAGTCTGGATCATGCGTTCTGACTGACCATCTATCTGCGGATGATAAGCTGAACTGACCTTGAGACGAGTCCCCAAACTCTCTTGAAGACTCCGCCAAAAGTGCGAGGTAAATCTTGAATCTCTGTCGAATACAATACTGACTGGTACTCCATGCAACCTGACTATCTGCTTGAGGTGCATCTCTTCAAGCTGATCCGTCGACTGACCAACCTTGAAAGGAAGAAAATAAGCTACCTTGGTGAGTCTGTCAACTATAACCCATATAGCATCTCTTCCAGCTGGGGATCTAGGTAATCCAGTTACAAAATCGATGGTAATGTGCTTCCATTTCCATTCTGGGATCGGTAAAGGTTGAAGAAGTCCAGCTGGTCTCTGATGTTCGGCTTTAACTTGCTGACAAACCAAACAACGAGAGACAAACTGGGCTATCTCCCTCTTCATGCTATTCTACCAAAAATGCTGTCAAATATTACGATACATCTTCGTACCGCTAGGATGAATCAAATACTGAGAACTGTGAGCTTCTGCCATGATCCCCTGTCTGATATCACTACTAGGTACACAAGGACGCCTCTCATGTCGGAATGTACCATCTTTATGAATACATAACTCTGGTCTTCGTTCTGCTACACATTCTGTCCTAAGCCGCCGAAGCTTAGAATCTGTTCACTGAATTAACTTGATCCTCTCAACTATACTGGACTAAACTTGCATGTTGGCCATCAATGCCACATTGGAAGAAAGAACAACTTCAATACCTATCTTCTGAAGATCTGCTAACAACTCTGGTTGTGCTGTTAGAAAATAAACTCTGGCTCTCCTGCTCAATGCATCTGCTATTGTGTTGGCCTTCCCAGGATGATACTGCAAGTTGATATCATAATCCACAAGTAGCTCTAGCCATCTCCTCTGACGCATATTAAGATCCTTCTGGGTAAACACATACTTAAGACTCTTGTGGTCGGTGAAAATTTCTAACTGATCTCCATGCAAATAATGCCTCCACAACTTAAGCACGAAAACTACCACTGCTAACTCCAAGTCATGAGTTGGGTAATTCCTCTCATGATTACGAAGCTGACGTGATGCATAAGCTACTACCTTACCATGCTGCATCAAGACGCATCCCAATCCCTTACCGAAAGTATCACAATAGACTGAAAATCCTCCTGCCCCATCTGGAAGCATGAGAATGGGTGCCATCATCAATCCTTGCTTCAACTTTTCAAATGAACTCTGACACTCTGTTGTCCAACCAAACTGCATATCCTTGTGAGTCAACTGCGTCAGTGGCGCTGAAATTCGAGCGGTCTGAAATAAATCGTCGGTAATAACTAGCCAATCCTAGAAAACTCCAAACTTCTGCTACGTTCTGGGTACTGGCCACGTCTCTATGGCAATAATCTTCTGGGGGTCCACTTCCACTCCACCTCTGGTAATGATGTGATCCAAGTATGAGATACGATCCAGCCAAAACTCGTACTTACTAAACTTCGTGTATAACTGGTGCTCTCTGAAAATCTAAAGGACTATACGGAGATGCTGCTCATGCTCTGCTTTACTCTTGCTATAGTCCAAGATATTATCTATAAACACTATCACGAACTGGTCCAAATAAGGCATGAAAATACGATTCATGGGTCCATAAATACGGTTGGCGCATTGGTCGCTCCAAATGGCATAACAAGGAACTCCCAATGTCCATATCTAGATTGAATGCTTTCTTCGGGATGTCATGCTCTCTGACTCTTATCTGATAGAACCCTGACCGTAAGTCAATCTTTGAAAATACTACTACTTCTTTGAGCTGATCAAGCAAATCATCTATCCTTGGTAGAGGGTATCTGTTCTTGATTGTTACAGAGTTTAAGGTACAATAATCAACAAATAATCTTGATGTACCATCCTTTTTTTACAAGAAGTATCGGGACTCCCCAAGGTGATCCGCTAGCACGAATGAATCCTTTGGTTCTAAGTTCTTCAATCATCTTGTACAAGATCTTGAACTTTGAAGGCGCCATCCTATAGACTCTCTCTGACACTGGTGCTGATCTGGGAATCAAATCAATGGTGAACTCGATCTCTCTATGGAGGCATGCCTGGAAGTTCTTCAGAAAATACGTCAGAAAACTCTTCTACAACTCTGGGAAACTGAATTGCTGCTGCTACTGCCATCCGTAACACTAGGGAAGAAGGTTCTACTCCGCCTCGGAAAAATAAAAACTCTGACTCACCAGGAAAACTAAAAATAATCTTGCCGATATGGCAATCTATTCTAGCATACTGGTCCCTCCACCAATCCATTCCTAGGACTACATCATAGTCGACCATCGAAAATTCTATCAATCTAGCGAAAAACTCTCTACCGCTAACTACGATTCGACATGAAGAAAAGACTCTATCTGCACCCACAAGACCATTACCAGTAAGTACATTGAACCTACTAATAATGACTCGGGCTCCAAACCTACTCATGTTACGAATCGTGCAGACATAAATGAATGCGATGCACCTGAATCAAATAATACTGAAGCTGAAAAAGAGTTGACTAGAATGGTACCTGCCACCACCTCACCTGATGCCAATTCTTCTGCCACGGTCAGAGCCATAGCCTGACCTTGCCCTCTTGGTGTTGGTCCCCGCAGCTGGAAACCTCTCTGTCGGTTCTGAATCTGAGCTTGGGCATACTGCTGAGCCTGAGACGGCAATGGCCTCGGAGGCTGGTACTGTTGCTGTACTGGTGCTGGTCCCCTAACCGATGGACTGGTTAGGTTCGATGACGATGAACTGGCCCTGTGTGGACAGGACCCTATCATGTGATCCGATGCCCCACAAGCCAAGCACAATCCCTGTGCTCTGCGATACTCTGAAACAACGTGATCGGGCTTCCCATAATAAGAGTAACCCATTGCGGAAGACTGCTTCTGCTTCTGCTGCTGAGGATACGTCGACGTCGAGTGCTGAACCGATGAGACTGTGGTCGCCCTCCTAGGAGCTCCAATAGTCAAAGTTCTAGCTGTCGGGACTGGTGCTGATGACTGGGACATCTGTCCATGAGACCTCTTCCGACCTCCGGTTCTATCTACAATCCTCTGTGAAGTATACTCATGCCTCTTTGCTGCTTGCAAGACGGCATCAAAAGTTTGGTGCTCAAACTGCTCCATTGATAATCTCCAGGTGGAGCCCCTGTTGGAATCGCTGGGCTCGATCCAACTCGGTTGCCACCAAGGTAGGAGCAAACCGACTGATTCTAGAAAACTCGGCCGCATATCCATCGACCGTCCTTCCCATCTGCTTAAGATTGGTAAATCTTGTCTGCAGATCATACCGAGCTACTGCGTCAAAGTACTTGGTTTGGAACTTATTGCTGAATACCGCCCATGAGACAGGCGTCGGTAATCCAATTGCTAGCATCGTCTACCAGCTGCGGACTAAATCTAATAACTGCAGGCGCACAACGGTCACCTTCTCTCCCTCGGAAATCCTAGCTGCCTCCAGGATAACTTCTATATCCGGAAGCCACGCATCAGTAGTGATAGCATCTTCACTGTCGTAAAGAAGGGAGGGTTCAGACGCTTGAAGCTGTTGGCCGCGTTGTTCCCTTGGTAACCAACTCTGCCCATGGCATCTTGTACTGTCTGGTGTAGGGCATCACCTCAACGATCTTGAGATGCAATCAATTCCCTAATGAGATCCACCAGGGTTCTATTATCAGGTTCTACAGGCTGGACTGGTTGAACTGGCGGCTCTGGGTTCCCAGAATGCATGACTCGGGAAACTGCTCCAGAGTGCTGGGCTTGGTCTCCAGGTTGCTGCTGGTTCACAGGAGGTGCTCCGCCTTGCTGATCGGTAGGACCAGGAATAATGCCGCTGAAGAAACGACATGGGGAACAATAAGGAAGGACCATTATAGATCAAGGATATAAGCATGTGATCAGATCAAGATTTTTAGAAAGATTAGAAGACACGAGTAGAGATCAAAGGCGAGTGCTGATTGAGACATCTATTTCATGAAACCCTCATATATCATGATTTGCAAGACCTGCATGGGCTACCACTTAAATCGTGACACGCTCCAGAACCAGAATACTGGAGAGCGGGGGACAGACACAGCCAGCTACGTATATTAAAGTGAATTCCATCTCGATATACGGTCACGGCTGTCTAGATACATGAGGGTTTAACTACAAGCCAAAAGTCTCTTAAGGTCAAGAACAAGCCTAGTGTCTCAATCTCAAGCAAGCAAGTAAATATAACAAGATGGTAGATCATCAGATATACAAAGTAAGGCGTCCCATACATTACATATTCAGATGATCATGAAGCTAGTCATACAAAATGCGAAGACTAGCAAGAGTTTAAGTCATACATGATCAACCCTAGGATTTGTCAACCATGTTGCAGCCCTTAGGCCGATAGGAATGTAAATTTAACACGAGCTAACACTTGTTCGACGGCTAAATGCCTCAAAAGAATAATTTACAATAGAGTGGGAGAGCAAAATAAAACCCACTCTTTGCCAGGGTTGCGCCTAGTGTTCACCATCTGGCTGGAAGACTGGAAGATCCTCGGGTGCTACTCCAAAATCTGGCCATACAAAACCAGTTGGGTCAGACCACATAAAGAGCAAGTGCCACAAGGAAGGCTTCACTTAAGAACTAAAATCAGCAATTAGCACGAGAACACAATAATAAAAGACTGGAGATATGGAAAATTATGATAATATATGATAAGATAACCATGGGACTATTCAGATAACCAAGTTACAACCCTTAAACCAAATAAGGACCGGGGTTGTAACCCGTCATCTGAACGGAACTTAGTTTTCCACCATTTATCGATAAAGTAAAGCACAAGCAATCGGGTCATGTAACAATTTTGTACAGGATCAGGACAAGACTAGACTGGGCTGGACTCCATCCAATCAATCACGGCCAAGCAATGAGTACGACTTGATACTTTAACTAACTAGGGCTATCACAAGCCTAGTTACTAGCAAGATGTAATCGAGATATTCCAACAGCCACAAGCCCTGCAAACTTAATCCAGGTTATCCGATCACAAGTTAAAAGAGTTGGATTAGGTGACTTGGGGGTGCAACACATGACAGTGTGCTGGAAATGTGCCCTACTCGACGGCAGGCTACAAGTCCAATTAGAGCGCCTAGATAACGGGACTGCCTGTAGCTGGAAAATCTCTTCATGAACTACTTAATCAATCTAGTCATTATCCTATCAGATTCAGTATGAATCCCTGACCGTGATAACTAGGAATTCATGTCCAAGACATGATGCAAGACGAGACTAGACTGGTAGCTTTTACAGGCAAGGTCCAA
Source organism: Iris pallida (assembly GCA_029216955.1). NCBI lineage: Eukaryota > Viridiplantae > Streptophyta > Magnoliopsida > Asparagales > Iridaceae > Iris > Iris pallida. The sequence continues at coordinate 6,913,820 of JANAVB010002796.1, forward strand.
AGCAATCACCTACGGTGTCAAGACGAAATGTTCTTAGCATGTCAAGTTGGCCGTCGCAACAGAGTTCAAGGTTACATGTCAAGATTACTTAGCAGGTCAAGATAACCGTCGCAACGATATTCATGAGTTCATGTCAGGATTACTTATCAGGGGTACACCACAACAGGTCACCATCATGTCATGTTACTTGTACTTGTTACTTGTTAGGAGTGCACCACGATAGGCCACTATCATGAGTTGTCACAAAATCATGTCGTGTACAGATTATCATTATAATATTAACATATCACGATTATACCGAGTTCAAGTCAAAAGGTGTAAGGATATAATAAGGGGGTGCCATGCGCCCAATAAAGGTGAATCTAGGGCAATGGATGCCAGGGCCATACTGTGCCGGCAAGAGGGTAAGATACGCTAGTGCTAAGAAGCCTCCGGGCAGAGGAGTACGTCAAAGGAGTACGCCAAGCCAGAGGAGTACGCCAAGGAAGTATGCATGAAGGAAGTACGCATAAAGGAAGTACGTGTAAAGGAGTACGCCAAGGGATGTACGCATAAAGGAAGTACGTGTAAAGGAGGAGAGCATTTATATTATTTTAGAAAATTTTCCTAATATTTTTAAAAATATGTTTTCCTTAGTCAAAAGGACCTGTAGGAAAATACTTGAATTATACTTACTAGTAGAAGAAATTTTAGTTAAATATTATAAGAATATAAAAATCTATTCAAGCATAATATGCTAAGTTTGTCAAATTTTATTTTTTTTGACAGAAGAATTATTTAATTAAATTATTTTAGAATAATACAAGAAATTTTATAAACTATTTTGGGCTTCAAGACCAAAAACTATGGACAAGCCAAAGTTTATCAACATAAAATTTTGGAAACTTTCTACCTTATATTTAATAGAAAATTTATACTCATAATAATGAAATAATAATAATGATATTTAGATAACTAAAATCAGTGTAATAATAATAATAATATAATAATAATAATAATAATAATGATAATGATAATTAGTATAATAATAATAATAATAAATAATAATGATAATAATAATATTAATAATATTAATAATAATAATAACTTTAATAACAACTACTCTTCTTCCAATTTATTCGTAAGAGGGAAAGAGAGAGAAGTAATAACATACCTTTACTAATACCCTTCCCATCCCCAAATTAACCAAATTAAGAGAGAGAGAGGTGGGAAGGGTGGAGGAACGAGATGAGAGGCTTACAGCGGGAAACTCTGGCGTCGGGGGTGGAGACGGAGCGGCGGGCGGCGGTTGGAAGCCGGCACGCGAAGAGGCGTCGCGGTCGGATCTGCGGCGGTGAGCCCTGACAGTGTAGGCGGCTGCAGCCGGAGGTCGGGAAGCTGCGATGGTGGCGCGCCGGAGCGGATGGGGGTGCCTAGCACGGAGGCGGCCGGTTGGAGGGTTACGCGTAGAGAGTGCACGATCTGGGGCGCCGGAGGTTCCGTACGGTGGCGCCGCGACTTCGTTGACCGGGCTCGCCGCGAGACACGGAGCAGTCTGCTCGTCGTAGAGACGCCGAATCTGGGCGAAGGGACGCCACGGTCATCCGGCGGTCGGTAAGAGTTTTCCATCTTCCCTTCTACTTTTCTGTTGTGGTCGCCGAGGTGACGGCGGTGATGGTGGCGAGACGGAGACGGTCGTGGTTGATGGTGGTTGTTCTAGTCGGTGGTGGTGGTTCTGGAAAGAGGCCGGGTCTGGCCGCATGAGTCATGGTGATGGCGGTGGTTGAGTCGGGTTGACCAACGGTGGGAGGGCTGCGGCCAAGGAGGATCGGTTGTCTGGAACGATGGGTGCGACGCTGGCTTCGGCCGATGGTGGCTTTGACGGAAAGTGAGGAGGAGGCGAGGAGGAGCAATGGGGTCGGGCACACGTGTTGTGGTGGTAAGGTTGCCAAAAACAGGCTAGGGTCGGCGACCGAGACGGCACGGCAGAGCTCAGGATTAGGTTTAGGCTTGCTGCCGTCGTGTTGGGGAATGTCCGACACGACCTGGATGGGTGTCCGGGGTTGTCGGACACGGGGTCGGAAATATGTGTCTGTACTAGAATTACATATAGTGGATGTAGGGAGGCACAGACACGATGCACCAATTTTATGGAAAATTTGGTTGTGGAGAGAATTATGGAGGAGTACCTGCCTATTTATAGGATGTGGGAATTCCCATTTGGATAAGGCTTGGGTTTGTTTAAACCCCATTTAAATAATTAAAAATCAAATCTAAATTAAATTCTAATTTAAACGTAGATAATCTAAACTCGAATATAAATTCTACCTTTAAACTTTTAAATTAAAACCATGAAACCAAATCAAGATTTAAAAATGGCCACAATAGTTTTCAAATATATTTCCAAAAATACCACTAATAATAATTTTCGAAAATTACTTTATTATTTAAAAATAAACTAATAATTAATTATGAAATATATATTTATGCACAAAATATTTATAAATATACACTTTTCTAGTATACCTTTTTATAAGAATATTATTTATTATTATAACGGTCTAAAAAGGCTTTTCATAAATAAACTCATAAATTTAGAAACTTTGATAGCTAAAAATAATTAATATATATTATCGTAAAACTATAAAAATAGGAAAAATATTTTTCTAAAATATGTACGCTCGCTCATATTCGCACTCGTCGAGCAATTTCGAAAAATAAAATTTCGTGCGCGACGTACAATACGACTACGCAATGTTCAATACAAAATTTTAAATCAGTACCAAATTATAAAAAAACAGTAGAAATTTAGGGGTTTTACATCCTACCCAACTTAAAAGAATTTCGTCCTCGAAATTAAGAATAAGTAGGGGTGAGAAGGTACAAGGGTAAAGCAACACAATTCATTGGACAAGGCAGCGAAACAACAAATATGCTTTAGAAATCGTGATATTGATAATGACGAAATAATTCACGATTTTGGAATTGAACGTGGGTAACTAGTCAAGGTAAAAGATCATGATAGTACGATGGAAGATATAGGGTCGTCTAGGTTTAGAGTTGAATCATCGTCAAATTTCAAAAAGGTCATGAAAGTTGAATCTAAAGTCGAGAAAAAAGGCAAGTAGCTCAAGACGGGAATAGTCATATTGATTGGTCAGTGGTTAACTGTCCCCAAGTATATACAAATATCATGGGCATAGGAGAATGGTTTAGCCTATCTATCAATCACAAGCTTTGTCTAGAATAGTTAAAAGACGAAAGCCAACAAGAGTCCAAAGGAGATGTTCTCGTATGCCAATATGTGATTCAAAGGCGGTTGTATAATTCCAAGAGAATTGCCAAGGTAATTGCGGAGGAGACTCTAGGGACAAGTTTAACTATGTCTCCATCCACGTAGTATGATATATGAAAAGCGAACCAAGTGCACTATGGTTGATCAGACCATAATACGTCGGTTCTGATTTAGACAATGTATTAGTGGGCGCCCACATTAAACATATGTCATGATCAAGCTTGATAAAGAATACGCTTGCAAAACTAAGCTATTTTAGCATCATAGGTAGATAAATTAATAAGTAAAGGGTAATGATGAAAGAAATCAATTAGTCCAAGATCTTATAAAATCTAAGTTTCGCCCAAAATTTGGGCCTATGCAGTCGGCTTGGTTGACTAGATAAGTTAGGGTCTACTGAATTCTATGGTCCAAGTGAACCTATCAATGTGGTCCACAAAATGTTGGTTAGATCGTGAGGTATTCTACCCACAACTTACAAGAGTTAAACTAGTAGTGTGAAGGGGTCAATGGGTCAAGCAATCAAGGTAAAGCGCAAGTCAAGCATTACACATCGGGTGGAAAGAATTGAGTCGAGGTCGAGTCTCTTCTATAGTTAAAAAGTATATTGGTTTCACGGTAGGGATTTGAGTCCAGTCTTTTTGACCCGAAAGTCGCAATATGAAATTAGAGTACAAGGAGACGTGTTTTAGTGGCACGTGATATACCTACATGAAGGTGGGCTCGTCTAGGTCTTGAATATGAAATTTGTTGGAAGAAAAAGCCTAGTATTGTGCTCCAAATATCCAAGTCATGGTAAGGGACGTCAAAAGGTCAAAAATAGAAAGTGGGAGTTCATTAAGGTGACAACTCATACGAAAATAAAATAGATCACGTTGAAGCATGAAATAAAATTAATTAAGGTCTCCAGTAAAAATAATTTAGGGACACACTTCTAGAGGGAAGATAGTCCATTTGATGAATACAGTCAATGAACAATCATATCATCTTCCCAATTTTTAAACGATTGGAAGGCACCATAAAAGATCTAGATTTGAGGGGAGGTCGAGTGTGTCAAAATAGAGATACAGTCATGTATTTTGGTAGATGACTAAAGTAGATACTACTTCCACGGTCATGAGGGATATGGCAATTAGTATGGAATACTCCTAACTTATTAGAGTTATCTTAGTGGCCTACAAATAATAAATTTTAAACTGGAGTTTCCTCCAAAAGTTTCTCAATAAAATTTTTTTTAAAAAAATAATAAACCACCAAAATTGTATTTACTCTAAGCTGCCCAATTAGATTATGGCTAACAATTTAATTTTCTTTAATAATCTCAAAGTAAACTTTTACCATGTTACTACTAACTTTTTCCACAAGTTAACGTTCAAATCCAACTATTGAAATCAAGAGTTCATAATTCACGAATCCATAAAAAAATCTCATAATCAATCAAAATTTAAAACCCAAAATTTTTCAAATAACTACAGAAAGACTCTTAGCAAGAAAAACAATTTCAAAATTGAAGTTCAATATCTTAATGCACTTATCAACCCTAATCCGACAACATGAATTTTTTTTTGCCAATTTATTGATAATCTCAATCAAAACCTTTTTACTCAAAATCTAAATAGGTTTGTAAATCATAAATCACATGCCACAATTTAAAATTTGAAAATCTTCCTCAAAAATTATTTTTATATCTTCCAAAATATTTTAAACCCAAAATAAAAAAAATTGCTGCTTCCACTTAAATTTTGAAATTTAAGAAACATACTAATCGTAAGTTGTACGAGAATAATTTCTACTGCTACATTTAAAATCCAAGATCATTTTCAAACCAAATTTATAATTGTTCAAAGGCGTATAACTATAACTCAATAAATCATAAATATGAAAATCAAAACAATTTCTTAAATCAATTGTGTATAGGTTCCAACTATTTTTCTGCAGCATAAAAATAAAATCCTATCAATCCTCTTATGATCACTATTTAGAAATCTCAAGATTACAACTTCCTTAGATATCCTATTTTACAAATTACTAATAAGTAAATCACATTTTTTTTTAAAATGCCTTTTAATTCCATTAGAGTCTTAAATGTATTCCAATTGCCAATGTAACCCTTCTAGCCATATGGTTGACCAATAAGTATATAGTAGTGTAGTCATCTTTCTAACTGTCACTAAGCACGAAAGATAAGAATTTACGATAGGAGGAATTCAAGCAGGATGCAAATCAAGGAGGTCGAACGAGAGTTCAAAATTTGAAGTCAAAAAGGATGTCAAGTAGGTGGATGAGATTCTAAACTCTAATCCTATATGCAGGCCCACATCGGTACAATTACGTAGCCTAAGTGACAAACTGGACCTGCATGGGCCACCACAAAAATATGTAACGCCCCAGTCCCAAATACTTGAGACTAGATACGTATCATGCCAACTATATACATACGAGTAAATATACGGCTCGTATTATACATAAGCTGTAAAATGTAGAAAGCCAAGACACTAAATCTCATCCACAAAGATAACTATAATATAAAAGCAACTTTGAGTTTGTCATGTATACAATCGTTGGGCGGAGACAAATCCACTACCAACTAATTTAAATAGGGAAGAAATATACAAAGAAAGTGATTGGTCGAGCGAAGCAATGACGAGTCCAAAAGCAATCACCATGAAGGAAGGAATGGCCTTAGCTAGAATACCTGCAGAAAACATGAACACACACCTGGGGAAGAACCAGGTCCTCAGAGGGACGTAACAAGACACATAATATCATATCGACAAACTGAATAAATAAGCTCAACAGAAAAGCATGCATTAGTAAAGGTTCCTACCCATTCTAGGTGATATGCACTTTGAGGACAACGTTCTACGCAGGGGTTGTAGGCTCAGCAGAGTAAATAAAGAGTGACAGTAAGTAGAGCTCATCCGAGTCACTATCGGACTTGGACAGAAGGTAGTGCTCATAAGAGTCACCCTCGGCCCAAAATGTGTGTAAAAATAAAATGTAGCCCCTACGCTAATAACTGTCCCCTCCCCCCAATGATACTATACATGCGTCGTCTCCACGACACTGTTTAATCCTTAATAACTGCCAAGTCTTCTACACAATCTATTAGCAGTTATATCCTAACGTACGGCCGGTACGCACCAATGATCAGTCAGCACGCAAGTCGCATCTATATGCGACTCACAACTCACACACAATCCGTGGCACATCGTGACAGTTTATGAGATGCACTAAACATACGGTGGTCCCTTTAAACTCTAAGCCAATGCATAAACTTATAATAATTTGCATTATATATTTTGAAAGAACAACATAAAGAAAAAGTATGCATGATATTGAGCAAGAAATTAAGCAGTAAAGGCAAGGTGTCTTGCCTGGTAGGGTGCCTGGTATGGTGCAATAATCTGGCAAGTTTTGATTGTTCAATAGCCATGTTCGGTGAGGTTGCAAAAAAATAGGAAAAACATGATTTAGTCATAAGTGAGGTTGACAAATAGTAAAAAATTGAGGAGGAGAGCATTTATATTATTTTAGAAAATTTTCCTACTATTTTTAAAAATATGTTTTCCTTAGTCAAAAGGACCTATAGGAAAATACTTGAATTATATTTACTAGGAAGAAATTTTAGTTAAATATTATAAGAATATAAAAATCTATTCAAGCATAATAAGCTAAGTTTGTCAAATTTTATATTTTTTGACAGAAGAATTATTTAATTAAATTTTTAGAATAATACAAGAAATTTTATAAACTATTTGGGCTTCTAGACCAAAAACTATGGACAAGCCAAAGTTTATCAACATAAAATTTTGGAAACTATCTACCTTATATATTTATAGAAAATTTATACTCATAATAATGAAATAATAATAATGATATTTAGATAACTAAAATCAGTGTAATAATAATAATAATAATAATAATAATATAATAATAATAATGATAATCTTAGTAATAATAATAATAATAATAAATAATAATGATAATGATAATAATAATAATATATTAATAATAATAATAACTTTAATAACAACTACTCTTCTCCCAATTTATTCAGTAAGAGGGAAAGAGAGAGAAGTAATAACATACCTTTACTAATACCCTTCCCATCCCAAATTAACCAAATTAAGAGAGAGAGAGATGGGAAGGGTGGAGGAACGAGAGGAGAGGCTTACAGCAGGAAACTCCGGCGTCGACGGGTGGAGACGGAGCGGCGGGCGGCGGTTGGAAGTCGGCGCGCGAAGAGGCGTCGCGGTCGGATCTGTGGCGGTGAGCCCTGACAGTGTAGGCGACGGCTGCCGGAGGTCGGGAAGCTGCGATGGTGGCGCGCCGGAGCGGATGGCGGTGCCTGGCGCGGAGGCGGCCGGTCGGAGGGTTACGCGTGGAGAGTGCACGATCTGGGGCAGCGCCGGAGGTTTCGTGCGGTGGCCCCGCGACTTCGGTGACCGGGCTCGCCGCGAGACGCGGAGCAATCTGCTCGTCGTAGAGACGCCGGATCTGGGCGGAGGGACGCAACGGTCATGCGGTCGGTAAGAGTTTTCCATCTTCCCTTCTATTTTTGTTGTGGTCGTCGAGGTGACGGCGGTGATGGTGGCGAGATGGAGACGGTGGTGGTTGATGGTGGTTGTTCTAGTCGGTGGTGGTGGCTCTGAAAAGAGGCCGGGGTCTGGCCGTATGAGTCATGGTGATGGCGGTGGTTGAGTCGGGTTGACCAATGGTGGGAGGGCTGCGGCCAAGGAGGATCGATTGTCTGGAACGAGGGGTGCAGCGCTGGCTTCGGCCGATGGTGGGTTTGACGGGAAGTAAGGAGGAGGCAAGGAGGAGCAATGGGGTCGGGCACACGTTTTATTGTGGTGGTGAGGATGGTCGAAAACAGGCTAGGGTCGGCGACCAAGACGGCGCGACAGAGCTCAGAATTAGGTTTAGGCTTGCTGCCGTCGTGTTGGAAAATGTCCGACACGATCTGGATGGGTGTCCGGGGTTGTCGGACACGGGGTCGGAAATATGTATCTGTACTAGAATTACATATAGTGGATGTAGGGAGGCACAGACACGATGCACCAATTTTGTAGAAAATTTGGTTGTGGAGAGAATTATGGAGGACTACCTGCCTATTTATAGGATGTGGGAATTCCCATTTGGATAAGGCTTGGGTTTGTTTAAACCCCATTTAAATAATTAAAAATCAAATCTAAATTAAATTCTAATTTAAACGTAGATAATCTAAACTCGAATATAAATTCTACCTTTAAACTTTTTAAATTAAAACCATGAAACTAAATCAAGATTTAAAAATGGCCACAATAGTTTTCAAATATATTTCCAAAATACTACTAATAATAATTTCAAAAATTACTTTATTATTTAAAAATAAACTAATAATTAATTATGAAATATATATTTATGCAAAAATAATATTTACAAATATACACTTTTCTAGTATACCTTTTTATAAAAATATTATTTATTATTATAACGGTCTAAAAAGGTTTTCATAAATAAACTCATAAATTTAGAAACTTTGATAGCTAAAAATAATTAATATATATATATCGTGAAACTATAAAAATAGGAAAAATGTTTTTCTAAAATATGTACGCTCGCTCATATTCGCACTCGTCGAGCAATTTCGAAAAATAAAATTTCGTGCGCGGCGTACAATACGACTACGCAATGTTCAATAAAAAATTTTAAATCATTACCAAATTATTAAAAAAAATAGTAAAAATTTAGGGTTTTACACAAATAAACTTTACGCGCACAACAACCTTGAGCGTGAAAAGCTCGAATAGCTTTCGTGCGTAAAAGAAGCAATCTCTTGAGCGTAAAGTAGCCGATCTGCACACTAAACGACAGTGTTGGGTTTGGTGTAAATCAAATCTTCTTGACTTTTGTGTTGTCCGCTGTCAAAAAATTATTACGTCAGAACAGTATCACGCGCATTAAATGTGATGATTTGATAGCCTGTCCCTCGCGTAAAAGCTTTGAGGATGGCTCTCGCGTAAAGTAGCTCGCGTAGAAAGTAGCTCGCATAGAGTTTTATTCTGTTTAATTTTGCATAAAGTCTGAGTCTGATTCTGTTTGACTTGTGTAAAGTTCACAACTTCTTTGACTTAGTCCATGAAGCACTTTTTACGCTCCTACAAGACCCCCTTCAAAGTTTTCAAATATTTTTAAATTTTTAAAATACTTTGAACAGAAGCGTAAAATCTGGGATATTCAACAGTCAGCGTAAAATTCGGGATACTCAACGGTCAATAGTCCGCGTAAAAGTCGAGATATCCAACCGTCAGCATAAATTTCAGAAATTTGAACCAATTCAAAATTCTCTATAAATAGAGTTTTATGAGTAGAGAGAGAACTTTACTCTTTCTCAAAATTTCAATCTCTCTTTATTCTTCTCCTTCATACTCTCACTTCGACTCGATGGCCCCCAAGAGCAAGTCCGCCGCCGGCAGCAAGGGAAAGAAGCCCACCGCTTCGTCGACATCCGAGCGCGCAGAAACCAACACACCCCATCATCGGTGGCCCACGGACAGTCCAACCCCACTGTGGCTCTGGCAATAAAAGGTAGAGCACTACCTAACTTCGGCCATGAGTTCGTCGGAGAAGAAGAAGAATCAAAGAATCGAACTTAAAACTCCACGCCCACGTTATACGTGTTAGCGTAAAACTTGAAATAAGAAAATACGCCCACGTTTATCGTGTCAGCGTAAAAATAGAAACATACGCCCACGTCTATACGTGCCAGCGTAAAAATTAAAATATGCTCTCATCAATATGTGCCAGCGTAAAATTTGTATTACGCTCACATCAATATGTGCTAGCGTAAAATTTACAATACGCTCACATCAATATGTGCTGTAACACCCAGTTTTCTGAAATTGGGGTATTTTTGAAAATTTATTATTTATTATTTATTAGTGGTATTTTAGTCATGGTATGATTTTCTGGTGATTTTAGTTAGGTTAAACCAATTCCTAAGTCATGACTTGTGACTTTGTGATTTTACTAATAAACTCTAGTGTAAACCCTAGCTATTCCTTAACCTAGAGACTAACCATGATCATGTGAGCTTAGCCATAGGCTTAGAACATCAAATTAGGGCTTTTTGGCCTAAAGGGTATTTTGGTAATTTTCTAGGATTTATTTGGAATTATTTGAAATTATGTGTTTTATTATTAATTAATTATTGATTAGTGTTATGTTAGTCCCTAAGCTAGTTTAGCCTAATCTAGGGGTTAGTCACTAACCTAGAAGACTAAGTGTAGATATTTACTTTATGTGTAAATATCTAGGTTGATAAATATCTAGATATTTAACTTTCTAGGATATTTTAGAAACCTAGAATATCTAACCCTAGTCAAAGCCTTAGAGACTAAGTTTTGCAAGGTGGAAGGGGACCCTATAGCCTACCCCTACCCCCCCATGGCAGCCAAGAACCCCCCCTATATATGTACACCCCTTCACAAAAAGGTCCCATTTTCATTACACTAAAATCTTGATTTTTCCCTCAACTTCACACCTCCATAACTTGACCATTTTCCACCAAATTGAGCCCCGTTTCTTGCGTTGGAACCCCCTACTAGTGAGGATACCAAGGGAGGCTAGCTAGCAAGGTTGGAGATCATTTTGGCCATTCAAGTGAAGAGGACAAACCCCCCCTAACTTGGTTTTCTGAGTTTTCACACAAATAGGTAAATGTCCATAACCCTTGCTAAAATTGTGTTTCTCTTCATATTTGCATGCATCTAGGGATTAGGGAACTGTAGGTCAAGTTTGGTGAAAAATAGGATTCGTTTGGTGTCCGTATCGGACACGTATCTGTGTGTTTAAAACAATGTTCGATGAAATGCTTGTGAGAATTAAAAAGTGTTATTTTCAAAAACTAATTGAATAGAAAAATAGTTTTTTAGTGTAGATCACAAATCACTAGGACTGAGCACGATTTAGGTTGTGTCCGTGTCCAAAACAGGACACGAACCCACTGTTAAACACTGCACTGAACACTGAAAACCCGAGTGTTCGACACTTTATATTGTGTCCACACGTGTCGTGGACACAACACAGGCACATGGACACACACCTAGACCCTAGGCCTACCCCCTGACACGAGCACGTGGCCCCACGTGCCACGTGTGGAGCACACGAGCCCTCGACACGCGCGCACGAGGCTGTCATGCCTCCCCTGCTACTCGACACTTAGCACGGACACTGTAGGACACGAGGACACAGGAAATTTGACACAGAGGAGGGGGCAACCTCTGTCATGCCCCCCCTCGAGTTTGAGACACGTTGGTGTCGTGTCGAGAGAGCACGGACACGTGCACTGGTCGTGCACTGTCAGCACACACGCACGCACAGAGTCCACTTCGCGCGTCTCGTATCGCGCGGATACGACACTTCGACACCTCGTGTTTGCACGAGTGTGTAGCCCTACACGTGGGCTATACGTGGGCATGACCACGAGGCCCCACGTGGCCCGTGTCGTGTCCACGAGGCGTGTGCATCTGTGCACGACGCTGTGACACAGTGCACAGTGTACACACACAGACACTCGACTTTGAGCGTGTCGTGTCCCCTCTACACGCACGTGGACACGTATCAGGCCCATGGACACGAAGCCCAACCCTAGGCGTACCTTCGGGCACGAGCACGAGGCCTGTGTCGCTTTGTGTCGTGTCCTAGGTCGTTTTCTAATTTGTACTGATACGTGCGTATCAGTGTATTCTCATTTACCCGTGTGACTTTGAAACCTCGTGGACACGCCGTGTCGCGTCGTGACACCGTGTCAGGAAGCTAAGATCCTAGACTAACCTAGGGGCTTCAATTACCAACCAACCTTGGGCCATTTTAGTTTGATTTAGGTTGTGTTTGGTTTAACCTAAGATCTAGGTTTACAGTCCACTGTTCTCAGTTTTAGGATTTTCAGTTTTTGCAAAAATGGATTTTAAACCCAATTTGATATAATTTATACATAGTATATGTATTTTAGTATGTATACATGTAGTATAATGTTGGGTGTGTGTGGGTGAGTTTTTGGGTAGTATACATGTATATACATGTATATACATGTATGTGTGTGTGTAGGGTGTGTGTGTGTTTTAGTTGTGTTGGGGGAGGGGGCTTTGATTCCCTGTTCTCAGGAAACTGAGACAACCCCCCCCCCCTGTTTTCTGTTCTCTCTCTTCCCTCTCTCTCTCTCTACCTATATTGTATAGAGTATATAGTATATATAGATATATATATATATATATATATATATATATATATATATAAGGGTATTATATATGTGAATGGGATATATATATGTAAATATAGATTATGGTATTATATATATGGTTGACTATATATTAGATATATATATGTATATAGACTTGATGTCTTAGTCTATGGTCTAAAGTTACTAGCCTATGGCCCATGGTTAGTGAGTTAGAGTTGGCCATTAGGACTAGTAGACCTAGGTTGACTGGCAAGTTGACCCTTGTTGACCAAAGTCAACTATAGGTCAACTTTGACCTAGAATTGACTAGGATTAACATAGAATGACTAGTTTAAACTAGTTTGACCATGTTTGACCTAACTTGACTAGTTTGACATTAGTTGACCTAAGTAGACCTAGTTTAACTAGATTGTTGACCATGGTTGACCAAAGTCAACTATAGGTCAAACCTTGACCTAATTGACCTAATAATGACTAGTTCAACTAGTCTGACCATGTTTGACCTAATCACCTTGTTGACTAGTCTTTGTTTGACTTAATTACCTGACTGACTAGTCTTTGTTTGACCAATACCTTAGTTGGTCTAAGTTTGACTTAGACTTGACCCAGATTGATCATGTTGACTAGTATTTGACTAGTTTGATTAGAGTGTTGACCAGGAGTTGACTTTAACCTAGATTTGACTAACCTTGACTTGTTTGACCTTGTTTGACTCTATTTGACTTAGTTTGATTTCCTGTGACCTAGTATGATTTGATTTGACTTAGTTTGACTGTAGAGTTGACCAAGTTTGACTTTGACCTAGATTGGCTTAGAATTCATATAGATTGCATTGTAGATTTCATTTACCTTCATTATGGACATGTCATAACTGTATTACTCTATTTTAGGACATTGTGACCCTGGTACAGACATCTGATATTACACTACTCATCCAGAGTGTCAGGCGAGTACATTCTTGATAGTTCTTTCATTACTTGTCATTTACTGTATTTCAGTTCTAGATAGCTATATATGATTCTCTGTACAAACACGATTGGTATTGTTGGATCCATTACATGACACTCATTTATTTATGTCTGGCCTCTATATCTGGAATCACTACTGGCATCACCCTACTGGAACCATTTCTGGAATCATTTCTGGAATCATTGGCTGGACTCATACTGGTTGTAGTGTTGGATTATGGATTCATTTGTGGGCGGGAAATACTTGAGTAGACATGTGAACATACCTAAAATCTGGAACCACCTCCCTTGGAACTATTCTGGAATGCTAGCCATCCCACACTTGGCCGAGTGTGCGATGTGCCTGATTACCCCTAGCCGTTTACATGTTGATCTCAGTATTTTAAAACACAGTTAGAGTATAGTCTGGACTTACCCTGGAATCATGGATCACTTCTGGACTCATTTTACTGGACTCATCTTGTACTGGAATCATCTAGTATTGGATTATATGGACTAGACTCACACTGGGATTACCTTTTATACTGTCTGGACTTATACCATGTTATTCTAGTTCAGCTAGTTTACTACAGTCTTCTTTGCCATGATTTCTTCTCTTGTTAGTTACTTTACTTTCCTTGTACCCTCACTGTTTCTCTACTTTACCTGTATAAAACTGCCATGCTCATCTGTATAACTGTCTAAAAACTGCTTTATAGTCTTTGTCATTTACTTGGGATTTCTAGATGAGATGTGCTCGTTCCTGTCCTGATTGGACCTGTTGAAAATATTACAGATGATACCCCTGACGACACATGCCCTTCTTACCATGGACCTGGCGAGGGATTAGCTACCTTTGGCTCCGACTCTCAGGAGTGATTCAGGAGATTAGCTAGTAGACTTACTTAGCTTTCATGTTTTGAGCTTGTTGTATTAAACTTGAGATATTGAGTTGTATTAGAGTTTTGTTTGAGATCATGTTGTTATTATTTTAGTAGTTTAAATTTCTGTTGTTGTTAGTTGGTATCTAGATTTCTGTGTTATCTTATCGTGCTTAGATTGTGATTGAGTATATCATATCTTTTACTTGTCTTCCTCTCGGAGTTGAGATCTTGGCAAGTACATTATACACTGCATGAGATTAGTTAGCAACCTAGGACAGCGTTCTACCGCCGACACTGCGGCGTAGGCTGGACGTACCCACTTCTCGTCTGCCTCGTGCCCCTATACAGGGTGCGGGTCGTGACACGTTTTTAGTGGTGGCCCATGCAGGTCTCGAGTTTATGTAGTGGTATTCGAACTAGAGTATCACTACAGCCTGTGATAGGATTTGAATAGGCTTAGAGAGAGGATACTCAATCACAACTAGGAAATTTCCAGGGATTTGAATCTACTGACTTTTGTTCAAATCTGTATAATCTATTTTCGCATTATCCTTGATACTGTCATCCTTGTACCGTTATTGACTTCCTTATTGATCTGTCTTCAGGATGGTGGAGACTAGGTCACATCGCTCTGTGCCGGCAGATTCTGAGAGGTCTGCCGATTCTCGTCCAGTACAGCCTACAGCTGGGACTGTACCACTCCTTACGTCTGCTCACGTAGGAGTATCTACTTTTGGTAGTCCTCCTCCACCTATTCCGAGGACTATCCCAGCTACCCCAGATATGCCTCCTCCGCAGTTTCGTCAGCCTCATTTTCAGCCAGAGTATCAGCAACAGCAGCAGTACCAGCAGGAGTACCAGCAGCAGATGCCATCTGGGTATGTGGATGCTGCACAGATGTTTTCATATTTTCAGCAGTTTCTTGAGTCGCATCAGACCCAGCAGCAGCGTCAGACGACAGCATTTACCAGAGGCATTGAGGATGTCCATCAGCTGGCTACAGCGACGATAGAGAGGCTGGCAGCCCAGCCGCAGGCAGGAGCAGGACAGCAGCAGAGGATTCCGGGCATCCAGGAGTTCAAGAAGATGCACCCCAGGGACTTCTTGGGTACTGAGGGGATACTTTATGCGGATGACTGGATAGAGCACATCGAGGAGATCTTTCGACTGGCGAGATACCAGCCGGACTCCAGGTAAGGCAGCAGCCAGCCAGATGCGGTCTTGCCCGTACCTGGTATCAGACGATCCGAGAGTAGGTACTCCAGGGCAGGCATGGAGAGCTTTCAAGAGCTCTTCAAGGGGAAGTTTTTTCCAGATCAGGCAGTCGGCGCCTTGGAGACACAGTTCGAGAACCTGGTTCAGGGGAACCAGACTGTAGAGGAGTACGCCGGTGAGTTTTGCCGGTTGAGCATTCGTAGAGGGCCTTAGCGAGACAGTGAAGGCGAGGAGGTTCAGAAAGGGCTTGGTCAAGGAAGTCAAGTCCTTGACCAAGAGTGAGAGGAGTGCCACCTTCGAGGACATTCTGGCAGGAGCGATGGCAGCTGAGGATGATCTTGAGCTGAAGCTCAAGAGGGGCCGTGCTACACAGGGAGCAGGCAGCAGTGGAGGTCAGGCCAAGAGGTATCCTCATTCAGCAGACACCTGTTAGAGTTCAGCATCAGCCTCGAGGACAGGATCAGAGGATACAAGTTGTGGGTATTGCAAGAAGGTAGGGCATATTTGGGAGTCTTGTAGGAGGAGGCTGAAGGTTTGTCTATTTTGTAGGTCTGATGCCCACAAGATGATAGATTGTCCAGTTGCACCTCCTTATGAGGGTGCTAGGCCACCTGTAGCTCAGCACCAGAGGGGTGGAGCTTTTGCGATGACGGTCGAGGAGACCGACGCTGCAGGTGACGGGTTAGCAGGTTTGTCTTTCCTGTCCTTCTTTTCCCATCTTGTTGTGTGATTCCATTAGTACCTGTCAGGATATGCTTGTGATATGCTAGATAGCATAGTTACCCCTTTTGAGACTGTAGAATCATGACCAGTAGGTCTATGATTGCATGTTATCTTTTGACCTTGATTGACTGGGGGTGTGACCTAGGAGGAGTACGACCATCTTAATTTCGAGGACGAAATTCTTCTAAGGTGGGTAGACTTGTAACACCCAGTTTTCTGAAATTGGGGTATTTTTGAAAATTATTATTTTTATTATTATTAGTGGTATTTTCGTCATGGTATGATTTTCTGGTGATTTAGTTAGGTTAAACCAATTCCTAAGTCATGACTTGTGACTTTGTGATTTTACTAATAAACTCTAGTAAACCCTAGCTATTCCTTAACCTAGAGACTAACCATGATCATGTGAGCTTAGCCATAGGCTTAGAACATCAAATTAGGGCTTTTTGGCCTAAAGGGTATTTTGGTAATTTTCTAGGATTTATTTGGAATTATTTGAAATTATGTGTTTTTATTATTAATTAATTATTGATTAGTGTTATGTTAGTCCCTAAGCTAGTTTAGCCTAATCTAGGGGTTAGTCACTAACCTAGAAGACTAAGTGTAGATATTTACTTTATGTGTAAATATCTAGGTTGATAAATATCTAGATATTTAACTTTCTAGGATATTTTAGAAACCTAGAATATCTAACCCTAGTCAAAGCCTTAGAGACTAAGTTTTGCAAGGTGGAAGGGGACCCTATAGCCTACCCCTACCCCCCCATGGCAGCCAAGAACACCCCCCCTATATATGTACACCCCTTCACAAAAAGGTCCCATTTTCATTACACTAAAACCTTAATTTTTCCCTCAACTTCACACCTCCATAACTTGACCATTTCTCCACCAAATTGAGCCCCGTTTCTTGCGTTGGAACCCCCTACTAGTGAGGATACCAAGGGAGGCTAGCTAGCAAGGTTGGAGATCATTTTGGCCATTCAAGTGAAGAGGACAAACCCCCCCTAACTTGGTTTTCTGAGTTTTCACACAAATAGGTAAATGTCCATAACCCTTGCTAAAATTGTGTTTTCTCTCTTCATATTTGCATGCATCTAGGGATTAGGGAACTGTAGGTCAAGTTTGGTAAAAATAGGATTCGTTTGGTGTCCGTATCGGACACGTATCTGTGTGTTTAAAACAGTGTTCGATGAAATGCTTGTGAGAATTAAAAAGTGTTATTTTCAAAAACTAATTGAATGGAAAATAGTTTTTTTAGTATAGATCACAAATCACTAGGACTGAGCACGATTTAGGTTGTGTCCGTGTCCAAAACAGGACACGAACCCACTGTTAAACACTGCACTGAACACTGAAAACCCGAGTGTTCGACACTTTATATTGTGTCCACACGTGTCGTGGACACAACACAGACACATGGACACACACCTAGACCCTAGGCCTACCCCCTGACACGAGCACGTGGCCCCACGTGCCACGTGTGGAGCACACGAGCCCTCGACACGCGCGCACGAGGCTGTCATGCCTCCCCTGCTACTCGACACTTAGCACGGACACTGTAGGACACGAGGACACGGGAAATTTGACACAGAGGAGGGGGCAACCTCTGTCATGCCCCCCCTCGAGTTTGAGACACGTTGGTGTCGTGTCGAGAGAGCACGGACACGTGCACTGGTCGTGCACTGTCAGCACACACGCACGCACAGAGTCCACTTCGCGCGTCTCGTATCGCGCGGACACGACACTTCGACACCTCGTGTTTGCACGAGTGTGTAGCCCTACAAGTGGGCTACACGTGGCATGACCACGAGGCCCCACGTGGCCCGTGTCGTGTCCACGAGGCGTGTGCATCTGTGCACGACGCTGTGACACAGTGCACAGTGTACACACACAGACACTCGACTTTGAGCGTGTCGTGTCCCCTCTACACGACACGTGGACACGTATCAGGCCCATGGACACGAAGCCCAACCCTAGGCGTACCTTCGAGCACGAGCACGAGGCCTGTGTCGCTTTGTGTCGTGTCCTAGGTCGTTTTCTAATTTGTACTGATACGTGCGTATCAGTGTATTCTCATTTACCCGTGTGACTTTGAAACCTCGTGGACACGCCGTGTCGCGTCGTGACACCGTGTCAGGAAGCTAAGATCCTAGACTAACCTAGGGGCTTCAATTACCAACCAACCTTGGGCCATTTTAGTTTGATTTAGGTTGTTTGGTTTAACCTAAGATCTAGGTTTACAGTCCACTGTTCTCAGTTTTAGGATTTCCAGTTTTTGCAAAAATGGATTTTAAACCCAATTTTGATATAATTTATACATAGTATATATGTATTTTAGTATGTATACATGTAGTATATATGTTGGTGTGTGTGTGGGTGAGTTTTTGGGTAGTATACATGTATATACACATGTATATACATGTATGTGTGTGTGTAGGGTGTGTGTGTGTTTTAGTTGTGTTGGGGGAGGGGGCTTTGATTCCCTGTTCTCAGGAAACTGAGACAACCCCCCCCCCTGTTTTCTGTTTCTCTCTCCTTCCCTCTCTCTCTCGCTACCTATATATGTATATGAGTTATATAGTGATATATATATATATATATATATATATATATATGTTATATATATAAGGGTATTATATATATGTGAATGGGATATATATATGTATAAATATAGATTATGGTATTATATATATATGGTTGACTATATATTAGATATATATATGTATATAGACTTGATGTCTTAGTCTATGGTCTAAAGTTACTAGCCTATGGCCCATGGTTAGTGAGTTAGAGTTGACCATTAGGACTAGTAGACCTAGGTTGACTGGCAAGTTGACCCTTGTTGACCAAAGTCAACTATAGGTCAACTTTGACCTAGAATTGACTAGGATTAACATAGAATGACTAGTTTAAACTAGTTTGACCATGTTTGACCTAACTTGACTAGTTTGACATTAGTTGACCTAAGTAGACCTAGTTTAACTAGATTGTTGACCATGGTTGACCAAAGTCAACTATAGGTCAAACCTTGACCTAATTGACCTAATAATGACTAGTTCAACTAGTCTGACCATGTTTGACCTAATCACCTTGTTGACTAGTCTTTGTTTGACTTAATTACCTGACTGACTAGTCTTTGTTTGACCAATACCTTAGTTGGTCTAAGTTTGACTTAGACTTGACCCAGATTGATCATGTTGACTAGTATTTGACTAGTTGATTAGAGTGTTGACCAGGAGTTGACTTTAACCTAGATTTGACTAACCTTGACTTGTTTGACCTTGTTTGACTCTATTTGACTTAGTTTGATTTCCTGTGACCTAGTATGATTTGATTTGACTTAGTTTGACTGTAGAGTTGACCAAGTTTGACTTTGACCTAGATTGACTTAGAATTCATATAGATTGCATTGTAAATTTCATTTACCTTTATTATGGACATGTCATAACTGTATTACTCTATTTTAGGACATTGTGACCCTGGTACAGACATCTGATATTACACTACTCATCCAGAGTGTCAGACGAGTACATTCTCTGATAGTTCTTTCATTACTTGTCATTTACTGTATTTCAGTTCTAGATAGCTATATATGATTCTCTGTACAAACACGATTGGTATTGTTGGATCCATTACATGCGACACTCATTTATTTATGTCTGGCCTCTATATCTGGAATCACTACTGGCATCACCCTACTGGAACCATTTCTGGAATCATTTCTGGAATCATTGGCTGGACTCATACTGGTTGTAGTGTTGGATTATGGATTCATTTGTGGGCGGGGAAATACTTGAGTAGACATGTGAACATACCTAAAATCTGGAACCACCTCCCTTGGAACTATTCTGGAATGCTAGCCATCCCACACTTGGCCGAGTGTGCGATGTGCCTGATTACCCCTAGCCGTTTACATGTTGATCTCAGTATTTTAAAATACACAGTTAGAGTATAGTCTGGACTTACCCTGGAATCATGGATCACTTCTGGACTCATTTTACTGGACTCATCTTGTACTGGAATCATCTAGTATTGGATTATATGGACTAGACTCACACTGGGATTACCTTTTATACTGTCTGGACTTATACCATGTTATTCTAGTTCAGCTAGTTTACTACAGTCTTCTTTGCCATGATTTCTTCTCTTGTTAGTTACTTTACTTTCCTTGTACCCTCACTGTTTCTCTACATCTTTACCTGTATAAAACTGCCATGCTCATCTGTATAACTGTCTAAAAACTGCTTTATAGTCTTTGTCATTTACTTGGGATTTCTAGATGAGATGTGCTCGTTCCTGTCCTGATTGGACCTGTTGAAAATATTACAGATGATATCCCTGACGACACATGCCCTTCTTACCATGGACCTGGCGAGGGATTAGCTACCTTTGGCTCCGACTCTCAGGAGTGATTCAGGAGATTAGCTAGTAGACTTACTTAGCTTTCATGTTTTGAGCTTGTTGTATTAAACTTGAGATATTGAGTTGTATTAGAGTTTTGTTTGAGATCATGTTGTTATTATTTTAGTAGTTTAAATTTCTGTTGTTGTTAGTTGGTATCTAGATTTCTGTGTTATCTTATCGTGCTTAGATTGTGATTGAGTATATCATATCTTTTACTTGTCTTCCTCTCGGAGTTGAGATCTTGGCAAGTACATTATATACACTGCATGAGATTAGTTAGCAACCTAGGACAGCGTTCTACCGCCGACACTGCGGCGTAGGCTGGACGTACCCACTTCTCGTGCCCCTATACAGGGTGCGGGTCGTGACAGCGTCTTCATGATGCTTGCATCTACAGGATGCGCCCCCTCAAAAACATTACATTCTTGTTCTTATATCAATTCAAAATAAAAAATTAACCCCTAATATTATTTAAATATTACATCTCACCCAACACTTTATTTGTCTATACATTTATAGTCATATTCTTATGCAGAGGTTGCAGACTTTATCTGTGATTCCCGAAAGCTCGTAACTCCTCCTGATATGTTAAACTATTGAAATCATAGCCATGCACATGATTTGATGAAGTTGCCACAGTGATTTTCTTTAGTTCTCTCTCAAATACCTGCGACATTGTTTATAAAAGATATA
This sequence comes from Iris pallida, assembly GCA_029216955.1. Classification (NCBI taxonomy): domain Eukaryota; kingdom Viridiplantae; phylum Streptophyta; class Magnoliopsida; order Asparagales; family Iridaceae; genus Iris; species Iris pallida. The sequence goes on from JANAVB010002796.1 coordinate 6,935,185, forward strand.
CATTTGTTTGTGATATCCTCTTAAGGATGAATAAATACCTTGCATTTGCATATCTCAAAATACATGAATTAAATCATTAATGATATGTCATGTCTATGTGTATATGCAAATCAACAGCTTCACATAAAATATTGTGCTGAGTGAATGGCAATAAATAATTTATATTTATATTATTTAAACATGGTACTTCAGGACCCAAAATATGTTATTTCATTCTTTCGATCGTAACGAATCTCATTGATCTGGCCATTATAGTTTATTGAGTAAATGATAATTACTCATATTATATCTTTTCAGGAGATTTATCTCTACGGGAGATTAATATTCTCTCTTTAGGAGATTATAGTAGATCTCTTCTAAAGATCCATTTCTTCTGAAGATTCTTCTGAAGATTCATCTCTTCAGGAGATTTCGATCTCTTCAGGGGATTCCAATCTCTTCTGGAGATTTTGATCTCATTTCGATCTCTTTTGGAGATTCTGATCTCATTTCGATCTCTTCTGGAGATTCCAATATCTTCTGGAGATACCGATCTCTTCGGGAGATACCGATCTCTTCGGGAGAAACTAATCTCTTCGGGAGATACCAATCTCTGCGGGAGATATCAATCTCTTCGGAAGATTGTCACATTTTTATCTCTTCATGAGACCTTCTCTTCAAGAGGTACTTTCAATCTCTTCATGAAATATTTCAAATCTCTGCAGGTGATACTATCAACTAAGATCTCTTCTGGAGATCTCTTCGGGAGGTATTTTTAATCTCTTTAGGGGATTAGATCCTCTCTTCTGGAGGTAGTTTCATGTACATAGACGTCCGTTTTGTCGATCGAATCCATTCAGGAATCGAGTCCGTTCAGAATTTATTTTCTTCATAAATATGATTGTACATTTATTATCCTTTCTAGACATATACTTAATGGACCTATCACATTCTTCTGGATGATTTTTGTCCATATATGGTCTATTTGCAAATCCGTCGGGGATAACATAGTAAAAAAAATTAATCCTTCAAGGATATACCTAAAATTTTAAATCCTTCGAGATTCCTTGAGCTAAAATTGCTCAATATAATTGGATCTCTATTTCTTACAAACACCCATTTAAAACATATCAGATTTATTTCTTTTGGGTTATGTACTATAGGACCAAAAACTCTACGTTTTGCGAGAGATATCGCATCTTTTCATTATCCTTTTCTATTCAAGGATTATTCGTGGTTTGGTGTTATTATCATCACCCTTTTTATTAATAGATGTAATGTCATCTATGAAAAATTTTCTTGATTCCAAATTTCTCTTGAACATAGATTTCTTTGGTACCGGTACATCTTTCTCAGTCTCATCTAGAATATGAGGTATATCCTCGACCGAAGCGATATACTTTGAGAAATTGGATTTTTGGTTCATGACATCTTCCGGATCGTCATGAACTTTTCTTCAGGAGATGCTTCTTCAGGAGCTGTTTCTTCAAGAACATTTAGGGTGCGTTATATTACTCAGTCTCTTATTCTGGATAGAAGAATCTTTAGGACCTTTAGGTCCTACGCGTTCTTAATATATAACTTATTCATTTGCTGTCTTTATTTGGTTCTTTTGGTATTTACGTCTATTAGAAGATCGATACATAGTTGGTATAACTATTTATGCAGCACAATTGAGTAAACATCTAATAATTCACTTGTAGTGAAACATCAGAGATAATTTCTCTTAAATTAGTAAGATTAGAAAAAATGGATGTATGCAATTCTACATTCTTCTAGAACGATAATTCACGACATTCTTCTAGAACAAGATATTTATCTGCCAATATCTTCCCCTAACGGCAAAAATTCTATCTTATTAAAATGACAGTATGTCTAGAAGATATAATAATCTAAGGAGATAAACATAAAAATATTCAACATTATAATTCACAAAACATAGATGCCAATGAATAATAGCAACGTAAGCCAAAAAAAAATGCGATTCGAATCGATAATACATTGTTATTCAGATACAATATTCAGTATTGATAGTAATAAATAAACTTAATCCTTAAGATCACTCATCCTTGAGATCAAGGGTGTACGCTGTAATTAGGTAAAAGATGAGATCACACAAATTAGTTTTGATGATTCTCGCCATCATTATGTCTTATTGATCATTCGGCTTCTGGCTCATAATGGATCCTTAGGATTGAGCTTCTAACTCAACGTAGTATGTGACTTAACATCTCCAAAATGAGTGATATATGTCACTAGTGAATAGCTAGAGAACATATTTAGACGAACTTCTAGTTTTATAGACGAACTTCTGGTTCTCTAAACTAACTTTTGGTTCTCTAGACTAGTGATTACACAAGATATTCCTTATTTCACTTGCTCATAGTTCTAATATGATACCCATTTGTCATTTTACTCCCAAAAAGATTCTTCTGGAATTATGAGAGTATAAAATATTATGTATAAGTAGATGGTTCCATTAGGTAAAATTTAAGTGTGCTCTGCCAGAACCTTCAATAATATGAGCATATATGATCAGCTATCGTAGATACTACTTTCAAACTAGTATTTATATTGGAGGAAAAAAAAGATCATAACCATAAGGATGGTGTTGGTAGTAGCACTCTAAGTCATGCATAAGATGTCTCTATCTAGTTTTTTCATGGGTTCTAGTTTCTAGATGTCACGACCCGATCCCAAATTCTTGGGTCGAATCGGATCATGCCCAGCCTGCACCGTTGTTGAGACGGCGGCAGTAAGCTGTATCACTCATGCAGGTAATCAACAACAACATCTATATATTTGTCACAACTGAATATTCGGGAATTTTAAAACTTTTATTAATTAACAATATGAAATACATCTGTAATTGAAAGTGCTGAAAAGAAATACTGAATTCAAGTCTACAAAAATTTCAACAAAATAAACTCGAATTAAAACGACAACTAGCTAGAATGGCTGTATCGTCAGCCTCAGGATCTGCGTCCTCAAAGGGGTCCCGGTAACTCAGCAGAATATGGTACTGGGTCATAGCAGCTATTACTATAGCTCAGCAATCATCAGTGACACCTAAAATATTGGGTCTCCAGTCAGGAGGGAGCAAAGTACAATTCATGATAATCCAACAATTGAAATAATAATAGAGTTATGCACTTTTAAACAATTTGAAATAAACAGTTCTCCAACAGTTAAAATATTGTGATGTGAATAGGCAATGAATATGACCGGATTAGTTGTACAGTGAATGATATGGCTTATCCCCGTGTGTATGAGGGGTAAGCTAATACAGTTCTAAGTTATTGCTTTGGATGTGATCATACTCATTACACTACTCCCCCAGTACCCAACAGTCAATCAGTCATTGCTCTCAGAGAGAGTTCCGTGTTGCATCATGGTTTAAACTTGCAATAAAACGATTACTAAATAATTGTAAACTAACACAAAATGTACTTGCCTTTTGTTTATGACTGGAAACGGTGTTGGTTCCGGAAAGATGCTAGGTTCGTCTCCGAGATCCTACAGTTGGAGAACTTGACTTAGAACCATTGTGAAACCAAGCTAGGTGTGCTAGTTGCAATCTCTAGTAGCAGGTCCTAGTCAGATTTTAAGTTTGTTTATTCTGTTGCTAACGGTTTACGATGGTACTACGTTGGTTCTCATTCAGTTAGATAGCCAGTTTCTGGTTTTACTTGGAAAATTGTCGTTACCGGTTAATTTGGCAAAAACTTGTATTTTGTAATATTATATATAAAACTACTATTTTCTTTCAATGATAAAACGTGGGTTTTGTTAATTATCAATATTTTAATCTGGTAATATATCGTAAAAAATTCTTATTTAATTTATACAAAATATTTATCAGTCATTTTGTTACGAAGCGCCTAATAATATAAATGATAAAACCATCCAGAAAATTAAAGGAAAATCAACCCAGAAAATAAATGAAAAATCTAGGCTACGCAATACAGGGGCACAACTGACAGAATAGGAATATGGGCTTATGCCCTTACAAACTTTACATAAATTAAAAATAAGAGAAAGTTAGTTAGCTCTGACTAATATCCCATATTTTAAATATCGAAAACAAAACTAAAAAAAAAAAAAATCTTAGGAGTCTCAGACTTGGTCCAATCGTCACAGTTAGCTAATGCCTCAACTTCCGGGTAAAACCGGTTTCGTTTGCATTTCGTTAGGGCCCACGGACCGGTATGGTCGTCGCCCAAAAATCCATTTAAATAAATAATTTCCGAAAACCGATTTGAAATTTATTTATAAAATTTTATAAAAATTTGGGCAGCATTTCCTCTATATTCGGGACAACCCAAAACTGGGATAATGCGCCGAAACACCCATAATAAAAGTTCCAAACCAGGGAACACCCAGAAATTAACTTCCAAACCATTTTTACACAAAATTAAAATTCACAGAATAATTTTCGGAGCTTAATCGGACCCGAAATATAATCGAAAAATCCCGAAATGAGATCGGAAACCACAGCACCCAAAAATCCAGAAAAACACATTTCGAAAAAATTCGAAATAATCACAGAACATCACAGAAACGACTCCGGAAAATCCGAAGTCACTACGTCGCTCCTAAAACCGAATTCCCGGAAGGGAATCGGGGACCAATTTCATCATTGACTACGGAAACGGGGACGGGAATACGAAATTATACCTTGGGTTGCTCGGCTAGAGCTCTCAGATGTTATAAAGGAGAAAAGAAATGCGCGGACAGTGGACCGGCTCGGGACAGCGCCTCGTCGGGGTATGGCTGCGCTGGACAGTAGGATCCGGGCACGAAAAAGCACGACAGCAGGTCGGGAAACCCGCGGACAGCCGTTGGAGATGGCCGGCACGAGGGAAAGGGGCCGGGCTCGGGAGCTCGCGCGGGGAGGCGCCGAGTGGGGTGGCCGGCTAGGGGCGGAGAGATCGGGGTCGGCCGGAGGCCGGCGGGCTTTGGCGCCGGTGGAAGGGCGCGGGCCGCGCTGGACGGGGGTCGCGGCTGGAAGATGCGCGCCGGAGGGAACCGCGGGGAGGCGCGCGGCCTAGGGGGCGCGGGTCCGGCGTCGGGCGCGGGCTATGGGGAAGAAGGAGGAAAGGGTTTGGGAGTGTGAATGGGAAGAAAGTGAGAGGGAGAGAATGATGTGGTGGTGGGAGTGTGCTGTAGATCTTGTGTTCGTGAGGAGGTGGTGGTGGAATGCTTAATAAGAAGGAGTGGAAAAAAAATGTGTAGGGGAGAGTGGATTACGTGAGGGTGAGAGGGAAATGTGGGGAGTGAAGTTAGGGGGTGCTGGCTTGGTCGTGGGAGACCAAGCCAGTTGGCTTTTATTATTTATATATTATATTTTTTTTATATAACTAATAATAAATATATATATAACCAGGATTTAAAATAAAAAGAATGGGTTCGGATCGGGGTTGGGTTTCGGGAAGCTGGTCCAGGCTCGGTCTCGCAAACAAAAATCCAAATTATTATTTTGAAAATAATTTTGAACTCATTATATAATAATAATAGTAATAATATTATATAATAATAATAATAAATTACAAATCCAAAAACTGGGTTTCATAATCTTCCCTCCTTAGGAAATTTCGTCCTCGAAATTCAGAGGGTACTACTAGGGGAATGATCAAAATCTCTGCATACAGACCAAAGCTTCCTTTACTGTCTCCTTGTATTGTTGACAACCTCTAGATAGTCTAATTTGATCAATTCATGTACCTCCTTCGAATCATCAGTTTTCTCTCTTTAGAAATACAGTCATAGCCCATAATTAAAATTTTGCTTCTATTTCTGAATTGTCAGCCACCGGAATTGTTGTGCAAACTTACTCTTTGCATCCGTACCTATAATCTCCGGGTAGGATCTAAACTTCTTCATCTTGCTAGTCGATTCGATATCTACTAAGCGATGCAATTCCATGTTGCTTGCAACGTACGCTCCATCAATTACTTGTACGTCATAATTACTAGCTCTTACCATCATCACCCTTGATCCTCTACGGCTCCTCTCATCTAGCCATAACTTATTTTCCCAAATCATAAAATTCAAGATCATCACCTTCTTTCATTCACCAAATCCAATATCCAAGTACTAATATGCTCCACTAATGATTCATTCCTAAATGAACCACAATTTATAGTTCTCTCTAGACTAACTTGCTTTTGTGCCTTGCCATGCTACCCTTTGGTACCCTTAGCTATCTAATCTCATAAAATCGATCCCCTAAGTGTGCTTTTATCAGATTAATGCAATAAGGTTGCTAGGTGACTATCTAGGTTTTTCCCACATATAACTATCAACCAACTTTATATAGCTGCAAAAAAAAAATATAACTACCCACAAAGATATGCAACACCCTAAAAATGGAACCTTGAAAGGAATTGAGCCAAAAGAGATTGATATGGTCCTAATAAGTTCTAGGGAAATCAAGTAGAATTTTATAGAAAATCTTTTTTTTATGGTTGTGACAAGAGATTTCTAGAAATGGAGACAACCGCTAGAAATGTAAATCTTCTAATCAGGCAAAAGTCAGAATGATTTGATGGTGCAAAAGACAACTACGGTATGAATATAGTCTAAAATAATATTCGGAAACCAAATATGTTTGAAGTCACTTTGTCTCAAATTCATGCCTCGCCAGAGTGCACCTGACTGCAGTGAATTTTTGACCCAATAACTTGAATAATTTTAGGTTACCGAGTAATCTTTCAACTTTATCCATTTCATGGCTAAGCAACAAAGAAGATCAACATGGTGCATTTTGGACAGTCATAATAATATCCGAAAACTTATGAACACCTGAAATCACTTCAACTTTAGAGTCTTTTGCCTCGCCAGTGCGCAGCTGGGTACAGTAAACTCACAGTTTTCATAATACAGACGAATGACTACTACGCAAATGTGCGAAGTCATATTAGGTCACGAAATATTTTCTCAACTTTGTCCATAAGAATTTCAAAGAAGTTTCCTAAAAATTCAAACGAGTTCTAAAGTTCTAGTCATAATAGAAAAAGATGTTGATGTATGTTCTTCTGGTTTCAAGAAAATTTATCAGGATAAATATGTGTTCCAATAGCTCTTGAGATTTAAGAGATTTGATCTTGAAGAAGTTGATCAAACTTGAATATGACTAATTGAGTTGGACACAGGATAAGGTAGAAGAATCAGAGCTTTGAGCTGAGTTAAAGAAGCCAATGAGGTTATTCCCGACAAATCACTTAAAAGATACAGACGTTTACCAAAATTATTTGAGAAATAATTTCTTATCCAAGGAAAGTTTTGAGAATGTGATGGGTAAGTAGGGTTGACACAAAAGAAGTATGTCTTTATGGATTCAAAGAAGTCAGATTAAAATGGTTTAGTAAAGCCAACAAGGGGATGGTTCAACAATTTAAAAGTTTTTCAATGATTTAAAGAGGATTAATAATAGGATAGAATCAATTCTCCGACCGTTCGTACTTCACGATACTCAAGCATTGAGTTTAAAAGCCTTGAATTGATCAAAAAGTTGCATAGAGAGAGTAGGGTTTCAGGTTGAGTGGAGGGGATCAAAATAAAATATCTGGAATAACCTAGGAGATAACAATCAGTATTGAAAGTATTTTGAAAATATCTTTTAGGGAAATCATGAACTAACTAAGCTGAACCAATTCTTTTGGTAATAATTAACCTTGAGACTTTATAGTTCCAGAAGAATTTGGTTCAGGATTAGTTCCGAGAAGGTCAATTAAAATGAGGTTAAGGCGAATGGTTGGTTACGCCAGTCGTAGAAGTACTCGGATAGATAAGGGTTTAATAGAATTAGAAACTCTAGATAACGAACGAGTCTGGATTCCAAATAAAGATAGAGAAATAAGATTTGATCGACTAGTGGAGAAGTTTAAAAAAAATAGGTTTGCTGACGAAGGAGATTGAAGAGTTCTAATATTGGTCCATAAATAGCTAAAAACATAGATCCTAAGGGATGCTAAAAATATGTTAAATATATGGGAAGGAGATAATTCCCGAAAATCATGGGACGCTAAAAGATACAAAAATCTAGGAAATAAAATATGTAGTAACATATACCATCATACAGTCGGCCTAAACTGGTTAAGGTCAAAATTCACTCCTTATGTCATTATCACTCCCAATTGTTATAAGTACCAACTAATATCTGGGTATTCCAAAATTCTATTCTTCCAATTCTTAATCACCAATATATCCTTGATAAAATACCGCCTTACATACCTTCTCATTAAGATTACAATTTTCCAAAATTGTATCGTCGGAGAAAAACTTTGGGAAAGATATCTACCATAAAGGTGTAAACAAGAATTTTATTCATATTGGAGAATTACAGCAAGACTCTCATGATTATTCTAAGGACATCCTGTTACAACTTCTTATAATAATAGATAATGCTACTCAGCAGTTCTAGGTACTAATCCTCATGGCTCTGGCTCTTGTACGAGCAGTCTCCAACTACTTCATCTTCTTCTATGATCCTCGAGTCTGCATCATGCCTTTCTGCAGTGGGTGTAGGAGGCAAGGTCTGCTCGATAGGAAGAGAGTCCCTAGGTTACGGCATAGCAGGTGTTGCTGGGATAGGTGCTCTGGTAAAATGGAAAGATAAGAGGCAGTTCTTTACCCGATGTTCAGCGGATCCACATGCCAAACATTGTCCCAATCTCTTGCGGCAACTATTGGCTAGATGACCAGGCCTCTTGCAGTAGGCACAAGCCAATAGCTTCTTATGACATGGCTGCCGGGAAGTAGGGTACTTGATGGGACCCAAATATCTTCTATATTCAGGGGTATCCCTCCTAGGGTGAGGTTCCACACTAACTCGGTTTAAGATAGCCAAGGCTACGTCATTGACATCCTTCATAATATCTCTCGTGATATCAATCTGTCTCTGCTGGGCCTCGGCTTGGCCCTTCTGGGACTCCAGGATTTCTTGAAATAGGGCAACCATTTGGGAGGTGTCTGCTGGTACTGGTGGGGCGACATGAGTAACTATCATAACAGGAGATGGTGAAATTGACGTGGACGGAATAGGTTCGGTTGTAGTATGAGCTGTGCTGGGGACTTGTGCAGCAAAGGGGGAATTGATGAGCTGCAAAGGAGAAGGGTTGGAACGGGCCTGAGAAAGAGGGGTGTGATCAGGAGATAACACCCTGTCATCAGCAGGACTTGAACGGGTTGTCTTTCCTCTAGTCATAGTCTGAAAGGTTTAGGAAGCAAACATAAGCAAGGTAGCCTACCAGCCTATAACAACCAAAAATATTTATTTATAATATAATTCGGTCCTATGTTGTGACAAATTAATGTTCTAGTATTCTAAATGTTTTTAGGTATGTTTTCCTAAGTTGTTGTTTCGGACCTGCATGGGCCACCACTAAAAATATGTCACGACCCGGTCCCAAATTCTTGGGTCGAATCGGATCATGCCCAGCCTGCACTGTTGTTGAGACGGCGGCAGTAAGCTGTATCACTCATGCAGGTAATCAACAACAACATCTATACATTTGTCACAACTGAATATTCAGAAATTTTAAAACTTTTACTAATTAACAAAATAAAATACATCTGTAATTGAAAGTGCTGAAAAGAAATACTGAATTCAAGTCTACAAAAATTCCAACAAAATAAACTCGAATTAAAACGACAACTAGCTAGAATGGCTGTCTCGTCAGCCTCAGGATCTGCGTCCTCAAAGGGGTCCCGGTAACTCAGCAGAATATGGTACTGGGTCATAGCAGCTATTGCTATAGCTCAGCAATCATCAGTGACACCTAAAATATTGGGTCTCCAGTCAGGAGGAAGCAAAGTACAATTCATGATAATCCAACAATTAAAATAATAATAGAGTTATGCACTTTTAAACAATTTAAAATAAACAGTTCTCCAGCAGTTAAAATATTGTGATGTGAATAGGCAATAAATATGACCGGATTAGGTTGTACAGTGAATGATATGGCTTATCCCCGTGTGTATGAGGGGTAAGCTAATACAGTTCTAAGTTATTGCTTTGGATGTGATCATACTCATTACACTACTCCCCCAGTACCCAACAGTCAATCAGTCATTGCTCTCAGAGAGAGTTTCGTGTTGCATCGTGGTTTAAACTTGCAATAAAACGATTACTAAATAATTGTAAACTAACACAAAATGTACTTGTCTTTTGTTTATGACTGGAAACGGTATTGGTTCCGGGAAGATGCTAGGTTCGTCTCCGAGATCCTACAGTTGGAGAACTTGACTTAGAACCATTGTGAAACCAAGTTAGGTGTGCTAGTTGCAATCTCTAGTAGCAGGTCCTAGTCAGATTTTAAGTTTGTTTATTCTGCTGCAAACGGTTTACGACGGTACTACGTTGGTTCTCATTCAGTTGGATAGCCAGTTTCTGGTTTTACTTGGAAAATTGTCGTTACCGGTTAATTTGGCAAAAACTTATATTTTGTAATATTATATATAAAACTACTATTTTCTTTCAATGATAAAACGTGGGTTTTGTTAATTATCAATATTTTAATCAAGTAATTATATTGTGAAAAATCCTTATTTAATTTATACAAAATATTTATCAGTCATTTTGTTACGAAGCGCCTAATAATATAAATGATAAAACCATCCAGAAAATTTAAGGAAAATCAACCCAGAAAATAAATAAAAAACCAAGGCTACGCAATACAGGGGCACAACTGACAGAATAGGAATATGGGCTTATGCCCTTACAAACTTTACATAAATTAAAAGTAAGAGAAAGTTAGTTAGCTCTGACTAATATCCCGTATTTTAAATATCAAAAAAAAATTAAAAATAAAATAAATAAAATCTTAGGAGTCTCAGACTTGGTCCAATCGTCACAGTTAGCTAATGCCTCAACGTCCGGGTAAAACCGGTTTCGTTTGCATTTCGTTAGGGCCCACGGACCGGTATGGTCGTCGCCCAAAAATCCATTTAAATAAATAATTTTCGAAAACCGATTTGAAATTCATTTATAAAATTTTATAAAAATTTGGACAGCATTTTCTCTATATTCGGGACAACCCAAAACTGGGATAATGCGCCGAAACACCCATAATAAAATTCCCAAACCAGGGAACACCCAGAAATTAACTTCCAAACCATTTTTACACAAAATTAAAATTCACAGAATAATTTCCGGAGCTTAATCGGACCCGAAATATAATCGGAAAATCCCGAAATGAGATCGGAAACCACAGCACCCAAAAATCCAGAAAAACACATTTCGAAAAAATTCGAAATAATCACAGAACATCACAGAAACGTCTCCGAAAAATCCGAAGTCACTACGTCGCTCCTAAAACCTAATTCCCGGGAGGGAATCGGGGACCAATTTCATCATTGACTACGGAAACGGGGACGGGAATACGAAATTATACCTTGGGTTGCTCGGCTAGAGCTGTCAGATGTTATAAAGGAAAAAAGAAATCCGCGGACAGTGGACCGGCTCGGGACAGCGCCTCGCCGGGGTACGGCTGCGCTGGACAGCGGGTTCCGGGCACGAAAAAGCACGGCAGCAGGTCGGGAAACCCCCGGACTGAGCTGTTCGGATCAGCGGGAAGCTTGCGGGAACCGGAACAGAGGGGAACGGCTAGGGCACAGCCGCGGGACAGCGCCGGAGAAGGGGCGGCGTCCAGAAGAAGGGGCCAGGGACTCGCGGGGTGGCTCCGGAGCTCGGGGGTCCGGCGGGAGGCCGCTGGTCGGCCGGGCGTGCGGAGGCCGGAGGGGATCGGGTCGCCGGGGACCTAGGGCACGGGGCCCGGGTGCCGGGGAGAGCCGCTGGAGATGGCCGGCACGAGGGAAAGGGGCCGGGCTCGGGAGCTCGTGCGGGGAGGCGCCGAGTGGGGTGGCCGGCTAGGGGCGGAGAGATCGGGGTCGGCCGGAGGCCGGCGGGCTTGGGCGCCGGCGGAAGGGCACGGGCCGCGCTGGACGGGGGTCCCGGCTGGGAGATGCACGCCGGAGGGAACCGCGGGGAGGCACGCGGCCTAGGGGGCGCGGGTCCGGCGTCGGGCACGGGCCGAGAGGGGAGGGCTCTGGTGCTATGGGGAAGAAGGAGGAAAGGGTTTGGGAGTGTGAATGGGAAGAAAGTGAGAGGGAGAGAATGATGTGGTGGTGGGAGTGTGCTGTAGATCTTGTGTTCGTGAGGAGGTGGTGGTGGAATGCTTAATAAGGAGTGGAAAAAAAACGTGTGGGGGGAGAGTGGATTACGTGAGGGTGAGAGGGAAAGGTGGGGAGTGAAGTTAGGGGGTGCTGGCTTGGTCGTGGGAGACCAAGCCAGTTGGCTTTTATTATTTATATATTATATTTTTTTTATATAACTAATAATAAATATATATATAACCAGGATTTAAAATAAAAAGAATGGGTTCGGATCGGGGTTGGGTTTCGGGAAGCTGGTCCAGGCTCGGTCTCACAAACAAAAATCAAAATTATTATTTTGAAAATAATTTTGAACTCATTATATAATAATAATGATAGTAATAATATTATATAATAATAATAATAAATTACAAATCCAAAAACTGGGTTTCACACTAGATATGAGCAAATCTTATTAATAGTTGCAAATAAAGTTATTATTAATCAATAACAATGATTCTAAACATAGAACTTCGGGTCTATGATAGTTGGTAGGACAATAATGCATCTGTAGTATCCCTATGGATAGAAGGACCTTATGTCACCAACTTTAAGATTTTCTAATTTATACGAGATTTAAAACTTTAATATATATGCAACTATAAAATACCAGTTGGTTATTATTACTTTTAGCCCTTCGAGGGCAATCAAGTCACTGCGACCTGCAAAGTGAGCTACTGGCTTTTTTTCGAACTTGAAGCGCAATACCTGTCATGCATGTACTTATTTGGGTGTTCGAAAATATATACAAGCAATATAATTTGTACTAGATTTCATGTCTTAAAGCATTATAATTGTCATCATGGAACTAGTCATCTATACCTTGGTGATGTATTCATATTATGTATCATTCCAAACTCTTGTAGGATAGATATAAGCATATAAGGAACACTTTTCTATATATTGGTGGGAACTACTCAAAATCTTGAAGTATATTAAAGCTAAACTGATAGAAATATCATACTAGAAATCCATGAGTATAACATGAGTCTCATTTAGGCATACCACAAATATCCTTCGGGGACTTGTGATAATGAAACAATAAAGAGCAATAGTTCATACTCAATTATATGAGACATAGAAATAGGAACAATAAAAGTATGGGTGATAAAATGGAACCATAATCATTTGAGAAGACAAATCTTGGCAAATGGACGCAAGGCATAATAAAATGAACATTCTATTATAGAGAAAATGGTAAGTTGCCTTATGTTTTGAATTAACTTATTATTGCAAGTTGATCCGATCGAGGAACTGTTTTATGTAGCCTTATCAAAACTTCATATCAGAATTCAGTGTCTTTTTAGTCCAGAGAAATAAAATCTAAGCAATCTACCAACAAGTGATGTTTTAGACAGCTATATCATCAAACAGGTTAAATATGAGATATGCAAATGCATAGGCCCAATGTAAAATGCGTCACCATTCGGAGAAGTTTGGATAGTAAAGGAATCATAAAGAAGCAACTAATATTTTTTTTTTCATGAACACTTTTAGAATCTTACACGAAACTCAAAATAAAATATTATCCTTCATAATTTCTATCAGATGCATGGGATATGGAAAATAAAATTTATTTTTAGAGTAGCAAAGTAAAGCAAGATCGTTTTTCAAAATATTTCTTCTTCCAAGATCTCCTCTTGGCAACAAATATATAATTAAAGATTATTTTGTATTACAACATTTACCATTAAAAAAACTTCAATCGATGCTGTTACAATTCTAATCACATCTGGTGCAAAGGGTGTGTATTTGAAGCAATAATGCACCACTAAATATGTAGTTATCTATCTACTGTTAATGCTATTTATTTGTTATGCCGATTTATATATTTGGTGAATGATGGTCACATTGTAATGCACTTAAACTCATCAAAGCCAAGGTGACTTGATAAATGAAAATTGATAAATCATTTTTCATTTATCAAAATTATCAAAATCCTTTCTGGAAAGAATCTAATTATAACATCTAATCTACTAGCAAATACACCGGATTCAAAAGTTTGTACAAAATTGATGTATGTCTTTTATATACCAAATGTTCTATGTATGGATGATGAATAAATATATTTATATAAACAATTTATATGCATGGATGGCCATATCTAAATGATGTGTCTCTTGGAACCTATGAAAACCTTGAAAAAAGAATAAAAGCCAATCTAAATAACAATCTCCATACATAATATGTACTGGAAAATATAAATCATTATTAAGGTTATATTAGTTTGCTTCTGATTAAGAGGTGAATGAAATCTATCTAACATAATCATTTTTTTTGTGTTTTGTGGAAAACTAAGATTATCATTCTTCAGATCAAAATTACTCACATGCATATCAATGAACAATAAAGACATAATCAGTTTTGGAGTTCAGATCATATTACAAACTTCTTATCAAAATAAATGTAATCTATGAACCTGGTTGGATTGTTCAATCCAATTTTCTGATGTGATCTTTCTCTTTCTCGGTGACCTGAAACTTCTCGAGCAATCGTGCTGATAACGTGTTGTGAAAATAAGAGAGAAAGATAAGAATATTGGTAGCCAGAAAGAATGCACGTAACTTTTCTCATTGATAACATATATAGAGGAAATGGTGTGAGCACCCTGAATTTCGGGTTGATTTTTTTTTTTTAATTTTTTGATTGATTTTAATTTCAATAAATAATTTATTCTGTATTTTTTTTCTAAGTGTACTTTTTCGTGCCATTGATATTTGGAATGTCAGAGATGTTCAACTCTGGAAATCTTCTTCATGAGTTTTGGAGTGGACATGATTACCTTCATGATGGTGTACAGTGTCCCATCCAAACTTGTTCCCTTGTGCTCTTTTTGCTTCGCTGAACTTCGGGTCAAATTAGACCAGTTGATTATTAATTATTTTTTCCCACTCTTTTCCTTGATCATTATTAGCACGTTACCGTGACTTTTAGTTTTGGAGCGCAAGACCAGTCAATTCCTTGAAACCAACTCCTCATTGATGATCTACTCGAGACGCTCGTCACCCATGACCTTCGTGTCCCACTCAGACACGTCATTTTGTGTTCCATTTGATTCGCACAACTTTCCCGACACGTGACCCGATTTCATTTCACTCCACGGCGTCACATTCATCTTCCAACTTGATTTGTGGGTCCCCTGTCGACCAAAACCTGTCCGCCCCAATTATGGACATGGTCCACATTGAGCCTACTAACCGTTCGCCACTTGTGTCTCATTTATTGGAATCCCCATGTGCTACTTATTCACTCATGATCATCAACGTCTATTTTTTAATTCAATTATTGCATAATGTTCGGTTTTGACCCAATTCGGCTCCACCGAGTCCAGCCCAGCTCCATGTTACCCTCCATCATGACACCCTCATAATTCTCACCAAAAAATATCAAGTACTCATTTTACATATTTTTCTATATTTATGGGAATTTTCGTTGAATTAAATTCCATGGAATGACCTTTTTCCAACATATTTAATCATAGCCATTGGATTACCCAATTAAATCCTCACCACCCATTCCCTCACTTTCACACTCACAGCCAACATTGTTTGGTTGGCCGGCCCTAAAATCTAGGTTGGCACCTTTTCATCTTTCTCTCTCCTCAATTATTTCTCTCATTCTCTCTCATTTTTTCCCATGCAACAAACAATAACATCACACAGCATCAAACCCGACCATGCACCGGACCACTCCTCCCCGAGCCTCCCCTGGCCGAGCCCCCTGGCCGGCCATCCTCGCCACTGGCCTCGTCGTGGTCGGCCATGGCCGAGCCACCCATCCTCCACTTCCTCCATCTCCTCCTCCATTTCCGGCCATCAACCACCTCCACACCTATCACAACCGCGCGCCACCACCTTAGCCTCGTGCTCCGCCCTACCTCGCCGGCCGACCACGCCCCCGCCGTCATCGGCAGGCAGAGCAGCCGCGCGAGCTCGGCCAGCAGTGCACGGAGGCACCACAGCCGAACAGGCGCGCACGCGCGCGCGCGCGGGCCGCCGTCGTACGCTGCCGCGCCGCCGCGTGGGCCGCCGTAGCCCCTGGCCGTGCACCCCCCTCTCTCCGGCGAACCTTCCCTGACGGCCACCGTCCTCCGGGACGCGCCGTCGAGGCGATTCGTGCGTTTTGAACGACGTCCCGTCGTGACACGCGCGGGATCGAGTTCGTTTTGGCGCTCCGTCGCAGCGACTTCGCACGCATTTTTCCGGAGATCCGACCGTTGGATCGGCGATTTCTTCGCTCCGTCGCAATCTCGGTATATTCACCTTCATTCCTGTCAATTTTCGTCCGTTAATTTTATCGTTTGATACATGAAAACCGGCCACCAAGTTGACTGTTTAAATTGTATTAAATTTAGACAGTTTCGCGGGGCCAACTTCGTCAGCTTGTATCTCCTCCACCGCAGCTCCGTTTGGCGTGCTACCAGTTCCAGTGCGAAGCTGGTATAACCCTCTTGCTACCCCTCCAGTTTTGTTTTATTGTGAGCATGTTTGATTGGTTGAATTCGACGCCAAAGTTGGTCGTCCGAATTCGTAATTTCCAACTTGTAAAATTCCTTTTTTGAACACGGGACTCCAGATTTCATTTCTGACACCACCAGTAGACTTGTGGCGTCGTTCTGGCATGTTTTCATATAAAATTTGTTAGATTTGGAGAACGTAGGCCTGGGCACGTTTTTCGGTGTAAAGCCGGTCCCACTTTCTGGGTCAACGGGACTTTTTGACGACGGCTCATCGGAATCCAATTCCGGAGATACCGTTGAGTTCGTATCGTCATTTTGGACTCGTTGACATATAATTTGCTAGGTTTTGGTGGACATTGGGTCTGGCACGCATTTCGGTGCAAGTCGGATACCAATATCCGAGTCAACGGGTCATTTTGGGATCGGCTCATCGGAATCCAATTTCGGAGATACCGTTGAGTTCGTATCATCATTCTGGACTCGTTGACAGGTAGTTTACTGAGTTTTGAGAACTTTGGCTCCGGCATGCATTTCCGTGCAAACCGGAATTCCAAGTTCTGGTCAATGGGCCAAATTGAGATCGGGTCAACGGAATCCAATTCTGGAGATACCGTTGGGTTCGTATCGACATTCTGGTTTCGTGGACATATAATTTGTTATATTTTATAGACTTATTTTCTTACACGTTTTTCGGTGCAAAACGGCTCCGACACGGACACCGTTTTGACCCGAAATTACTTTTTTGCCCTTGTGTCCAAATTGGACCGTTGGGTAGGCTATCCTAGCTAATTTGACCATTCTGGACACGTTGGCGATGTTCATTTCATCGTCCGACAATGTTTGTTGATAATTTCTCTGAATTTAACCTTTTTATAATTAATTAATAATTAATTCATATAATGTTCGTATTTCGGGATTAGTACAACGAAACTGAGATCAGCCAATTCCAGTGATCTCACATCGCTGAAATTGACAAGTTGGACACGTGGATCACTATAATAAGATTATCAACCTTACCGATAATCTTCTTATCTCGATTTGCGTGTCGAAAGTTTCGACGTACAAATAACGAAGTACACTTTATATTAGACTAGAATTGACCATGTTTGACCAGAGTTGATTAGTTGACCCAAAGTCAACTGTAAGTCAACACTTGACATAGTTTGACTAGATTATTGACCGGAGTCGACCTAGAGTTGTTTTGACTTAGAAGAACCTAGAATAATGTAGATTGATTATAGAGATTCATTTATTTCAACTTGAACACCTTGTAACCTGTGTTGCTTTAAATAGGACTCTATGGCTTCAGTGGGACCCCCCTATACTTATCAGCTGTTCAGGTTATCGAGGCGAGTACATTCTCTGATCATTTCATATCCTGCTTAGAATTATTTCCTGCAGTAGATTACTTTACTTGTACTGTCACGTTGGTCACACGGATTGGTACTATATGGATCCCTTCTTGAGATGTTATCCTTAGGGAGCATCGGGTACTACATGTTCTGTGCGTTTCACTTACATGGCGTATCATATGCTTCATTGGTTCTTTGATCACTTACGACATATACTCTTATGATCGTAGAGTCTTCCTAGAATCCTTATCCCATTTATGGGACTACTGTGTATCACCTTCGGGGTCTATTACCTTCGGGGTCTATTACCTTCGGGGTCTTATCACCTTCGGGGTCTGTTACATAGCATCATAACATAACCTGGCTGAATCCTTGTGTATTGATTGGGGGTACGGGGGAGTATAAATAGCCATGTGAACAATTCCAAAGTAGAATAGCCATGTACGCCTCTTTAGTATAGCCATGTACAATCAAGCCGTTCATATGTCGACTTTGTGCTCTAAATCACTAGTCACTGGTAGCTCTTTACTTATAGTAGATATTTCTATTACAGCTCTCTCTGTTTACATACAGCATTTATAATATGTATAGGCTCAATACAGCACATTTATAACACTTTATACAATTCAAATTAGCATATCCAAATCAGTCCATATAATTGTCAGGCCTAAAAATCAAATTAACATTATATATCACCATCTTTATTACATTTCTCAAAATAGAGTACATATCAACATCTTCATTACATTCTCAAAATAGAATATCCAAATACATATATATATATTTACAACTATCAAAATTGTCTACATCAAAACTTGGCCACATAACCAATAATCATGAAAAATCAACGATAGCCGGAACACCAGTGAAATCCTGAGAAAAAGAGAAGACAACCAAATTGTATGCATACTTCTGCGTCCAGGAACGAGCAGTATTTCATTATCCCACTATTTGAAGGAGTAGAAATAGATACTGATCTGGTATGACTTCCATGAAGAAGCTCTCTACTTGCATTCTTCAGAATAGGCTCAAATATTCTAAGAAGTGGCTGCAAAAGTGAAACATTTGAAAGTTAATTCAAGGTGGTGGCTTTACTATAAGCCCTATAATGCATAGTTATCTGACCTTGCTAATTTGATTCTCAAAAGGGACAAGTCCATCCGGTTCTTCAGAAGATCAGAAATGGTACTTTTCACATACTGAACTGCAGCAGGAACATCTCAGTCGATTAATATCTTGTGAAGGCATTCAGTAACCAGATTTTTTACTAGTAAACAGTTGTCTCTTCTGACCGTCTCAATGCCTGCACATCAAAACATAAAATTAGACAGCTTGACCACAAGATACACTGCAACGGTTATAAGTATCAATTACCTTTGGTATCCATTTTGTCAAATTTATCTGGATTTGTCCAGTACAATCCAGCATATCTTTTCTTGCTAATTAGCAGGTATGGAAAATAGACCTTCTCAAATTCCAATTTTATGGGCTTCAAACACAGAAAAGTTTTTCCACCATTAGTGATAGGTAATGAAGTTAAGCAGATTAAATAAAAATATGAAAATATAATGGAAATATAATTGCATTTGACTAGATATAGCCTGTAGAGGTAAAATGAAGAGGTAAAATGAAGAACATATAATGGAAATATAATTGTATTCGAATAGTATCCTTGAAGTATTAGAATGTGAATTAATCGATACAATCCAATATATGGGTAAACTTAAGATAGGTAAAGATGAGTATCGAATATGTGAAGTGTATCTGAAAAGTATCCTTGAAGTATTAGAATGTGAATATCCGATACAATAATCTAATATATGGGTAAACATCAAAGATAGGTTATCTGAAATGTATCCTATTCTTACTAGATTGACTTGAAAATTTGTACTTGTGAAATAAGGTTTGCCTTTGCAGACTATACTCATCTCCATAGAAAATTAGCAACAGGTACACTCATATTCTTATATTTCAAGTGATGTTAGAAAATTAGCCATCTTCTGTTGTCTATTGACTCTACTTCCAGTTTCATCTTAGGCTATAACCTTGTGAAAGGAACTCTTAGGTTTAGGAAGCATTTGAAACTCAACAATGTTTGCTCAATGATTCTCTATTTACCCTCATTGGTTACAAAAGATTTTACCTTGATGAACTTACTGATTCATGAACCCGTAAAATTTAATCTGCAAGTTCATGATCTCAGAGGCGCTTTCTTTCTTGATTACTTATCTATAAGCTAGTATCTTAAGAGTCAAAAGCCTATGACAGAGCTTCAGAAAGCCTCTCCATAAAAGATTACTAGAGCAAGAGTTTGTCTGAACTCTTCATATTGGCACACAAATACAATTTGCTTACAACACAGACCATATCTAGTATAATGAAATGAATATTAAGTATAATGAAATGAAATGAATATTAAATATAATGGAAATACAATTTGTCTGTCCTTCCACAGATATAGCCTGTAGAGTAAAATAAAATGAATATTAAGTATAATCATCAAAATCCAACACCATGAATTGTTCCTAAAGCTAGTAGTCCCCAATTAGTTAGAAATTGTTGAAGGAAACTTGTTTGTTAAGTGTAAGAATTGTTTGTTAGAATTTCTTCATCAGGTTGATTTGGCTAGATATGATCTTCTTTAAGGTGATTTGATTCACTAGTTCAGTTCAACCTTTGCTTTCAATCCTAATTAATATAAATCCATCTACTCTTTGGCTTTATTGACTTCAGTACTTCTATTTCTTTCTTCTTTATTAACCATATCAATTTACTCATAATATTGACAACAAATTGAAGCATCATTTAATCATCAAGGACTATACAAATTCTGTTTAGATGCTCACCTTCATGTACATATCGATATCGGGATCTGGCTTGATATTTGCCTCTTTCTCCCTCCTGGAGAGTTCAGTCAACATGTCTGCAAAAAGGAAAAACATAAGTAACGAAAATTTACAAAGCTCAGTAGAACTAGTACTGATAACCACCGGATGTGTCCGCGTACCGTAACGTGTTCCAACTCTTTGGCACCGTGCCGAGAAGGCCAAGGTTTCCCTCACGGTCATCTCTCCAACATGGAGGTCGTGCTGACCGATATAAGCAGAGGTCCTCTGGGGGACAAACTCGTTCATGTCATGGCCATTGTAGGTCACCCTCCCTTCAACCTTGAGCGTCTGGTCGAGCTTCCCGGCCAGAGCCAAGAGCAGGGTGGTCTTGCCGCAGCCCGAAGGGCCCAGAAGCAAGGTCATCCTGCAGGGTTTGATGATCCCGCTGAGCCATGGACAAGGCACATACTTTGGACTGCCCGGAGAGCGTCTGACACGTGTCCGACATGACACAGCTCACGTCGGTTCGACATTAAGGCCGTGTTGTTGTTGTTGTCATAAACGATTACAATCGCTTGCAAAATTCAACTATGAGTCTCGAATTCTAACCCTAGGCATCAAATTAGTACAGAAATTTGGGGAAAACAAAAAGAAATAGGAGGACCTGGTAAAGGAGGTTGGACCGCTCCTGCTGGCGCTTGAACTCCTCCGACCTCTCGAAGTACCTCTCCATCATGTCGAGAAACCGGTCGTTGTCCTCCATCGAGCACCTCGGGTCCTTCACCAGCAGCGCGCCCGCCTCCCTCAGCGACCCGCTCACCGCCGAGCACAGCGCGGCGAGATCCTCCTCCGCCGCCGCTGAGGATGAGAGGTACGCGGAGAGGTCCACGATCGGGAGATCCTTCGCCGGAGTCCATGGCGGAGGGGATCGGACGCGCTGGACCAAACCATAATTCTGAACATGGAAGCGGAGGAAGAGGAAGAGGAGGAGGAGAGAGAAAATAGAAGGAGAAGAAATTATTTCGAATTCTTATAATATGAATGAGTTTGTAAAATATTACAAGTTTGCCACCGCTCTAAAATATTAATAACGTTTTGTTTTATAAACGTTATAAAAAGCCCAGAATTAGCCCAAACCGTCATAGAAAAAAGGTATTTCGAACTTTGATGACGCTTCTTTATCAACCGTCATCAATACGTCTTATCGAGCGTCATTAAAAGGGTTTTTTGTTGTAGTATTTACTGCATGATTATATTTTCTAACCTGCTATAAACTGTTGAGATGTATTGTGCTCGCTCCAGTCCTGACTGGACCTGTTGATAAATTTTACAGATGGCCTGGGATTGCCTGCTAGCCTAGAGGAGACACAGTAGAGGTTGTTTAGGTAGTTATTTCATTTTGTCTGGAGTTGTATTTACTTTGTGGATTACTGTATTTGTATTTGAGTTTTGAGATGTATTTCTGGGTTTATGTATCTTAGACACTTAGACTTCTATCTCCTGTATTTATTTTGGATTTCATGTTTTATCTATCTTTATCATGCTCTACCTTAGATGTGATTGAGATGGTATCTGCTATGTCACCCCCATTCGGGGAGTATAAACTGTTTAGTCTTATACTGTTAGATGCATTGAGACCTAGGACAGCGTTCTACCGCCGACACTGCGGCGTAGGCTGGGCGTTGTTACGTTCTCGTACCCTAACTCTAGGGCGCGGGTCGTGACACGTTTTTAGTGGTGGCCCATGCAGGTCGAGACTAAAGTGTAGTGGTATTCGAACTAGAGTACCACTACAGCCTGCAGTAGGAATAGAATATATTTTGAAGGTACTCAATCACAGCTAGGAACCCTTGAGAGATTCCTGGGACGATCCTTGAGAATCTTATTTTAACTTCGATTGAAAACTCTTCTTCCCTTGATTTAATTATCTTTACTTTCTGTTGTTAAATTTGATTTTGATAGATTATTGTTGAATTCGAGTTATATTTATTGATTTTGATGGATGATTGACGAATTTGAATTTTGATGATAGCTATTGCATCTGAGTTTGTATTTGATAGATTTTTGTTCATTTTTGAATTTTGATGTTCGTTGATAAATATGATTTTTGGGTATTCGTTGTTGATTTAATTTAATTTTTGGCAAGATGAAATTATATGGGCTAGGTCATCTATGTTATAGAATCTAGCCTTCTATAGTCACATTAGCCAGCATGGTGAGGACATATAGTCTGACTCTGGATATATTTCTCGGGTGTGGGAATTTAAGGTTTTCGTAGCTAAGCTAGCGGCACCGCGAAAATGTTAAATACCATGATTCTAGAGATATGTGCATAAGTCAAGGGCTCTGTGATTATCGTAGCCTTACTTACTAGTATGACAAGGATTTAGAGTACTATGATTTCGGATAGACGCATATGATTATCAGATTGCACCTTAAATATTTTTGAACATATTTTCTCTACTTTTGTTCAGTTATTCAAAAAAGAAGAAGGAATTATTATTCATTTTGTTTCGTTTTGCTTCCCATTATTAACTTAGGATGTAGCTTTAGCTATTTTTATAAACCTTATGTAACTTCTTGCTATGAGTTTTTCATAATACAATGAATCGATGATTTTGCTAAGGTCTCATGCTGGATTGATAATTAGCTCTGGGTTTCAAAATGTTTCTTCCTTTAAACAGATAAGCAAAATAGATTTCATTGTCATTCCTTCTTGCTATTATTATTGTATTAAATGATAATGATAATAAAACTGTCTTGATTTCGTCAATCACCTGCTTGCAATCTTGGTAGGAATCTAAATGTTAGTCTTAACGTAGAATTAATTTTTTTGGGGACATGAGAATATGTATATGAATATATATATAACAGACACTTTGCCTAACACGTAAGCATGCTACACTTGATTTTTCCACATATCTACATACATATTGATATGTTGTTGATGTCCAAATTTTCATAACCAATATTTCTGGTTCTCTGCTTTTCCATGTTAAATTCGTAATTTAAATATAAATTTCATGTTATTATTTAGGTTTACATCACTGCACATGTATGTTATACGTAGGGTTTCAATTCAAAAGAATTTTGGTTAAAAATTTGTGTTTAAATTTGTCAAATTTAAGACTGTGTACATATTAACCCTTAATACTGAATTCCAAATGTTTAGTTTAAATTGCTGTTTTATTTTCTTTAATATAATATTTAAAGCTGTGTACATTGTTGTATGTAGGGATATAATGTTAGGTTTCATATTCTTACATGTTAGTTTGTGATAAACATTGAGTTGGTTTTAATGTTCAAATTTCTCCAAAATCTTGAAAACTAGTTACATGTTAACATTTTTACATTGATTTCCATGTTTAGTTAAATTTCAGATTTAACATGTAATATTGAACTGTGTGCATAGATAAATGTGTGGATAGTATGTTAGGATTTTATTTATGTCATGTTAGGTTAAATTGGGAGCGTTGAGATTGGTTGTGATGTTTCAAAACTCCTAAATTTTGAAATTGCATTATGTTAATATTGCACTGGTTTAAATGTTAGCTTGTTTTCAGATTTTATATGTAAACGTTGAACTAAAACTAGGTTTAACTTTTAATACTAAGCTATAACCCTGTACAAGAACACACACACACACACCCTAACTTAGTATACTGTCATGTAACCAAACCCTTCCCCTCTATGTTATGATTGTATATCTAGATAGATATATATAGAGCTTAGGCATACATGTTATAATATATATAAATACATAACTAAGTCTCTACCTTTATATATATATATGGTTAGCTATGCATGTTATGATTAAATAAGTTGCGTATTGTAGATTGTTTAACCAATATGCCATGATTAGTGTAACTTGATAGCTGTTGTTTTGGAACCCAAATCCTCGTATACAATTTCATATGTATTCACGTACACACACGCCTACTATCTAACCACATGAATATGTCCCCATACACATAATGTTAGCTTTTTCCTCTCTAACGCTCTCTCTCTATATATATTGTGATTGGATTTCAATGTAATCGACTTTCGTTAATTAAACTTGTGATTTTAATTTTCTTGGGATGGTGCCCCTTTTTGATGATTGGTAGTTACCTTTCTTTAATCATTTTTGATGAGTACCAGTTTTCATATAGGATGGTAGACCGCCTTACAGTTTTGATGATTTGTTATTTCTGTAACTTTTCTATTTTAGCAACCTGGATTGCTTGTGTGTTTTGATACCCTATAACCATTTTGGTCAGCATGACTAGTATACCTAGATGAGACTTAACTACCACCATATGCCATGACCCTGGAAGCCGTTTTCTTTTGATGGTATGATTGTTTAAAGTCCTGGGACTTGATTGTGGGGGTTTGACCTAGAGGGAGTATGGACATTTTAATTTCGAGGACGAAATTTTTTATAAGGTGGGTAGGATGTGAGCACCCTGAATTTCGGGTTAATTTTTTTTAATTTTTATTTATTTTCTGATTGATTTTAATTTCAATAAATAATTTATTCTATATTTTTTTTCCTAAGTGTACTTTTCCGTGCCATTGATATTTGGAGTGTCAGAGATGTTCAACTCTGGAAATCTTCTTCATGAGTTTTGGAGTGGACATGATTACCTTCATGATGGTGTACAGTGTCCCATCCAAACTTGTTCCCTTGTGCGCTTTTTGCTTCGCTGAACTTCGGGTTAAATTAGACCAGTTGATTATTAATTATTTCTTCCCACTCTTTTCCTTGATCATTATTAGCACGTTACCGTGACTTTTAGTTTTGGAGCGCAAGACCAGTCAATTCCTTGAAACCAACTCCTCATTGATGATCTACTCGAGACGCTCGTCACCCATGACCTTCGTGTCCCACTCAGACACGTCATTTTGTGCTCCATTTGATTCGCACAACTTTCCCGACACGTGACCCGATTTCATTTCACTCCACGGCGTCACATTCATCTTCCAACTTGATTTGTGGGTCCCCTGTCGACCAAAACCTGTCTGCCCCAATTATGGACATGGCCCACATTGAGCCTACTAACCGTCCGCCACTTGTGTCTCATTTATTGGAATCCCTATGTGCTACTTATTCACTCATAATCATCAACGTCTATTTTTTAATTCAATTATTGCATAATGTCCGGTTTTGACCCAATCCGGCTCCACCGAGTCCAGCCCAGCTCCATGTTACCCTCCATCATGACACCCTCATAATTCTCGTCCAAAAATATCAAGTACTCATTTTACATATTTTTCTATATTTATGGGAATTTTCGTTGAATTAAATTCTATGGAATGACCTTTTTCCAACATATTTAATCATAGCCATTGGATTACCCAATTAAATCCTCACCATCCATTCCCTCACTTTCACACTCACAGCCAACATTGTTTGGTTGGCCGGCCCTAAAATCTAGGTTGGCACCTTTTCATCTTTCTCTCTCCTCAATTATTTCTCTCATTCTCTCTCATTTTTTCCCATGCAACAAACAACATCACACAGCATCAAACCCGACCATGCACCCGACCACTCCTCCCCGAGCCTCCCTTGGCCGAGCCCCCTGGCCGGCCATCCTCGCCACTGGCCTCGCCGTGGTCGGCCATGGTCGAGCCACCCATCCTCCACTTCCTCCATCTCCTCCTCCATTTCCGGCCATCAACCACCTCCACACCTATCACAACCGCGCGCCACCACCTTAGCCCCGTGCTCCGCCCTACCTCGCCGGCCGACCACGCCCCCGCCGTCGCCGGCAGGCAGAGCAGCCGTGCGAGATCGGCCAGCAGTGCACGGAGGCACCACAGCCGTACAGGCGCGCGCGCGCGGGCCGCCGTCGTGCGCCGCCGCGCCGCCGCGTGGGCCGCCGTGGCTCCTGGCCGTGCACCCCCCTCTCTCCGGCGAACCTTCCCTGACGGCCACCGTCCTCCGGGTCGTGCCGTCGAGGCGATTCGTGCATTTTGAACGACGTCCCGTCGTGACGCGCGCGGGATCGAGTTCGTTTTGGCGCTCCGTGGCAGCGACTTCGAGCATATTTTTTCGGAGATCCGACCGTTGGATCGGAGATTTCTTCGCTCCAACACAATTTTGGTATATCCACCTTCATCCCTGTCAATTTTCGTCCGTTAATTTTATCGTTTGATACATGAAAACCGGCCACCAAGTTGACCGTTTAAATTGTATTAAATTTGGACAGTTTCGCGGGGCCAACTTCGTCAGCTTGTATCTCCTCCACCGCAGCTCCGTTTGGCGTGCTACCAGTTCCGGTGCGAAGCTGGTATAACCCTCTTGCTACCCCTCCAGTTTCGTTTTATTGTGAGCTTGTTTGATTGGTTGAATTCGACGCCAAAGTTGGTCGTCCGAATTCGTAATTTCCAACTTGTAAAATTCCATTTTTGAACCCGGGACTCCAGATTTCATTTCTGACACGACCAGTAGACTTGTGGCATCGTTCTGGCATGTTTTTATATAAAATTTGTTAGATTTGGAGAACGTGGGCTCGGGCACGTTTTTCGGTGCAAAGCGGGTCCCACTTTCTGGGTCAATGGGACTTTTTGACGACGGCTCATCGGAATCCAATTCCGGAGATACCGTTGAGTTCGTATCGTCATTCTGGACACGTTAACAAATAATTTGCTAGGTTTTGGTGGACATTGGGTCTGGCACGCATTTCGGTGCAAGTCGGATACCAATATCCAGGTCAACGGGTCATTTTGATATCGGCTCATCAGAATCCAATTCCGGAGATACCGTTGAGTTCGTATCATCATTCTGGACTCGTTGACAGGTAGTTTGCTGAGTTTTAAGAACTTTGGCTCCGGCACGCATTTCCGTACAAATCGGAATTCCAAGTTCTGGTCAACGGGCCAAATTGAGATCGGGTCAACGGAATCCAATTCTGGAGATACCGTTGGGTTCGTATCGACATTCTGGTTTCGTGGACATATAATTTGTTATATTTTATAGACTTATTTTTTTGCACGTTTTTCGGTGCAAAATGGCTCCGACACGGACACCGTTTTGACCCGAAATTATTTTTTTGCCTTTGTGTCCAAATTGGACCGTTGGGTAGGCTATCCTAGCTAATTTGACCATTCTGGACACGTTGGCGATGTTCATTTCATCGTCCGACAATGTTTGTTGATAATTTCTCTGAATTTAACCTTTTTATAATTAATTAATAATTAATTCATATAATGTTCGTATTTCGGGATTAGTACAACGAAACTGAGATCAGCCAATTCCAGTGATCTCACATCGCTGAAATTGACAAGTTGGACACGTGGATCACTATAATAAGATTATCAACCTTACCGATAATCTTCTTATCTCGATTTGCGTGTCGAAAGTTTCGACGTACAAATAACGAAGTACACTTTATATTAGACTAGAATTGACCATGTTTGACTAGAGTTGACCAGTTGACCCAAAGTCAATTGTAAGTCAACACTTGACCTAGTTTGACTAGATTATTAACCGGAGTCGACCTAGAGTTGTTTTGACTTAGAAGAACCTAGAATAATGTAGATTGATTATAGAAATTCATTTATTTCAACTTGAACACCTTGTAACCTGTGATGCTTTAAATAGGACTCTGTGGCTTCAGTGGGACCCCCCTATACTTATCAGCTGTTCAGATTATCGAGACGAGTACATTCTCTGATCATTTCATATCCTGCTTAGAATTATTTCCTGCAATAGATTACTTTACTTGTACTGTCACGTTGGTCACACGGATTGGTACTATATGGATCCCTTCTTGAGATGTTATCCTTAGGGAGCATCGGGTACTACATGTTCTGTGCGTTTCACTTACATGGCGTATCATATGCTTCATTGGTTCTTTGATCACTTACGACATATACTCTTATGATCGTAGAGTCTTCCTAGAATCCTTATCCCATTTATGGGACTACTATGTATCACCTTCGGGGTCTATTACCTTCGGGGTCTATTACCTTCGGGGTCTTATCACCTTCGGGGTCTGTTACATAGCATCATAACATAACCTGGCTGGATCCTTGTGTATTGATTGGGGGTACGGGGGAGTATAAATAGCCATGTGAACAATTCCAAAGTAGAATAGCCATGTACGCCTCTTTAGTATAGCCATGTACAATCAAGCCGTTCACATGTCGACTTTGTGCTCTAAATCACTAGTCACTGATAGCTCTTTACTTATAGTAGATATTTCTATTACAGCTCTCTCTGTTTACATACAGCATTTCTTTCAGTACCTGTATCTTACTTTACTGCATGATTATATTTTCTAACCTGCTATGAACTGTTGAGATGTATTGTGCTCGCTCCAGTCCTGACTGGACCTGTTGATAAATTTTACAGATGGCCTGGGATTGCCTGCTAGCCTAGAGGAGACACAGTAGAGGTTGTTTAGGTAGTTATTTCATTTTGTCTGGAGTTGTATTTACTTTGTGGATTACTGTATCTGTATTTGAGTTTTGAGATGTATTTCTGGGTTTATGTATCTTAGACACTTAGACTTCTATCTGCTGTATTTATTTTGGATTTCATGTTTTATCTATCTTTATCATGCTCTACCTTAGATGTGATTGAGATGGTATCTGCTATGTCACCCCCATTCGGGGAGTATAAACTGTTTAGTCTTATACTGTTAGATGCATTGAGACCTAGGACAGCGTTCTACCGCCGACACTGCGGCGTAGGCTGGGCATTGTTACGTTCTCGTACCCTAACTCTAGGGCGCGGGTCGTGACACGTTTTTAGTGGTGGCCCATGCAGGTCGAGACTAAAGTGTAGTGGTATTCGAACTAGAGTACCACTACAGCCTGCAGTAGGAATAGAATATATTTTGAAGGTACTCAATCACAGCTAGGAACCCTTGAGAGATTCCTGGGACGATCCTTGAGAATCTTATTTTAACTTCGATTGAAAACTCTTCTTTCCTTGATTTAATTATCTTTACTTTCTGTTATTAAATTTGATTTTGATAGATTATTGTTGAATTCGAGTTATATTTATTGATTTTGATGGATGATTGTCGAATTTGAATTTTGATGATAGCTATTGCATCCGAGTTTGTATTTGATGGATTTTTGTTCATTTTTGAATTTTGATGTTCGTTGATAAATATGATTTTTGAGTATTCGTTGTTGATTTAATTTAATTTTTGGCAAGATGAAATTATATGGGCTAGGTCATCTATGTTATGGAATCTAGCCTTCTATAGTCACATTAGCCAGCATGGTGAGGACATATAGTCTGACTCTGGATATATTTCTCGGGTGTGAGAATTTAAGATTTTCGCAGCCAAGCTAGCGGCACCGCGAAAATGTTAAATACCATGATTCTAGAGATATGTGCATAAGTCAAGGGCTCTGTGATTATCGTAGCCTTGCTTACTAGTATGACAAGGATTTAGAGTACCATGATTTCGGATAGACGCATATGATTATCAGATTGCACCTTAAATATTTTTGATTTGAAATACTTGATTGTGATTTGCTGAGTTTTTTGGGTGGCTCTTGGTATTATTCTATTTTTTGTGATTTTACTAATAGATGATTTGTTATTATCTATTCAAATTTGTTGTTATCTATAAATAAAATTAAATGGGGACATCAAATCAAAATTTATTCTTATCTAAAAATAAATATTGGTTTGGATTTTTATTTGGGACTGGTGGAAATTAATTTTATTTATAGATAATAACAAATTTGAATAGATAATAATAAATTATCTTAGTAATATCAAAAAAATATAATGAATATAATAAAAAATAAAAAATATTTACTTAAAAATGTAATATGGATAATATCTTTACAAATAAAAATCCAAACCAATATACTAAACCCCAAAAAAACCAAACCAATGGATAATATCTTTACAAATTTCTTTCTTTCAAAAAATTTCAAACTTATTTCGTTTTATCTAATTTAAATAAATATATTATATTCTGGAAAAAAACTGACAGAAACCAATGGGGCGCCATCTTAGATGATGCCAACCATCTATAAATTAATTTGGGCGTCAGGTTCTTGGAAATCTTTGGACGCCATCTTAGATGGTGCCGGGTTCTTGAATTTTTTTGGGCGCCATCTTAGATGGTGCCCCATCCTCCTATTTACAATTTTTGTTAAATCCTTCTTTTTTTTATGAAAATGTACCTAATTTTATCCTCCTAGATAAAATTTTCTGATTGTTTGGACACCGAAATCGTATCAGCCTAGGAGAGAACAAAAATTTACCCTGACGCTTGTACGTCCTCGCGATCTAGAGGTCATGTCTATTAGAGAGATGTGATTGTACCTCACAACTTCTAATTATGGAAAGATGCGCACGCGCGCGCGCACGCACACACACACACGCACACACACACACACACACACACACACACACACATATATATATATATATATATATATATATATATATATATATATATATA
Organism: Iris pallida; assembly: GCA_029216955.1. Lineage (NCBI taxonomy): Eukaryota > Viridiplantae > Streptophyta > Magnoliopsida > Asparagales > Iridaceae > Iris > Iris pallida. The sequence continues at coordinate 6,966,380 of JANAVB010002796.1, forward strand.
TATATATAAAATTTGTTCTAGTCCTTTTGTTGTATGGATGGACAGTTGGTCGTAGGTAAGAATATATAAATGATATTTTTATTGTTCTATGTTTCTTGTCATAAATTGTTTCTTATAAGAAAGAAGTGACAAGTGTAATGTTGCTATCATGCCCTAATATTGAACATTGCTTAAGAATATATTGTGTTTAGTAAGAGTAGAAAAGGAATGGAAATGAAATCGTCTCTACTGTTTGAATGAATGAAAGAAAAATATGACTTTTGATTAAGGTTTCAAAAACTAAATATGGATTTTAATTTAGTATTGACACGAAATATAAGTAGCTAGAAGATAGAAAGACCACTATTAAAAAATATATATTTTTCGTATGATTACTTAGTGACTGCTTTCAGCTGAATATAATTTTGGTTGCTCGACAGTGTATTCCCCAGTGTACTAACCACCGCCTCCATAGGTACTGGATAATTTTGTTAGACATGTTGAGGTGTAGTTTCCCGCTCCCTAGTCGGGGCATTATGTTGGCAACCATATCAATATCGATTGATCAGAACAAATTGAATTAAGATCCTTCCTCTTTTTAGATTGGCTTTCAGAAGATCAAGTCGCAGATGTAGTAGATCATATCTTGAAGAAGAACTCTGTATAAGAGTCGCTTTCTCAAACCCTATTGTTTGCCATTACAAAGTATTGAAATAACTTTTTGTATTAACAAACGAACACAGTACAACAATGACCCTTCGATGGGATCTTTTGAGTACACTTTTATTTTTTTCCTGGGAATAGTGGCGATGGATTTGATTCTTTACTCAGTTGACAATCTGACGACGATCAGGATGTGAATGCAAGTCTTCGATTGGATGGCGATTCGGCTCTCCTGAGTAAGCTCTGGTTCTCTGAATAATCCAGATGGAAGAAAAGTGTAGACTGAAGAGATTGAATGAAGGAATGATCCTTATCGTGGTATTATTGTATGCTTGTTATATAAAATGCATGTTGTAATATTTTGCTAAAATATATTTGAATACATGGATGAATGTTGCAACTGTCGTCTGAAATTTCGTATGAATGCTTGAAGGAAGTAGAATACACTGAGAATATTTATCTTGCATGCTATACTTGAATAACTAAGTTTCTTAGACATGCATGGTCATGGACAACTTGTGCACAAGCTATTGGTTCCTCGACCGGCTATTGCCACAAATCATCAATTCGGCCTAGGGGAATAGTGATATATGTGCAAACGTACTAGCACGAGCGATTTAGAAGCTTTCAATAGGGCTCGCTACCCATGCTGAAAGGATCGTCGCTTAACCAAGCTGTAGTCCAGGATGGCTTGTGGTGCTAGTGACCTTCATGTATTCAATTGTTTAGCTAATAATGTCTGTTTCTTAGGGAAGAATATGAAGTTCTGTTGCAGGGAAGGATCGAGACTCTACCGCGGGTAAGATTCACCGTATGTTATGTCATTTTATTTCATGTCTCAGGCATTATCTGTAAATTAAACTAAGGAATAGAAAGATCACTAATAATACTGCATGCTTTCAAATAGTTTTCAAATTGTAGGTCACCAGTACACGATAATGTACTGACCAACGTCTCCACACGTGCTCCTAGCCGCTTTGAAGCCTTCCTATATATTTGAAGCTTGGTCATATTCTTTCGAAGCTTTCCAAGCTGCTTTTGAAGACTTTCGCCAAAGGTGTATATATCTTTTATTTCTTGTAAAGGGACATAATATATGGAACGATGTATCTCATTTTGTTTTTCAAGTTGTAACAACTACGACATTCTTTACTCAGTTGTATCATACCTATGTAATGATATGTGAATTTTCTTTGAAAATAGTTATTTCAAATTTGCCATGCTATTACTGAATTTCTCGGCTTAAATTCTATTGCAAATCTCTATAAACCTCGATGCTTCGAAATGTTCTAAGCCCAAAATGAATAAACATTTTTCTCTAGAATAATATTCCTAAAGTAGATATTTATTTTTAGCTAATTTGCCTTGGAGACATTATCGGGAGATTCATGATGGAGACAAGAGGGCTTGTACTGAGACTTCTGGAGTTGGTATGAAGCAAGGATTGGGGATGCCGGCGCACGCCGACATTTCTATCGTCACTCTTCTTCTTCAGCTAGACGTTTGCGGGCTGCAAGCTCTTCACGGTGGGGACTGGGCCGATGTTGAACCACTTCCAAACGCGTTAACCGTGCTATATGGGCTTCCAATGGAGGTAACCTCCTAATTAGGCTCCATCTTCATATTATGTGTTATATTATTATAGTCAGCTAAAACCCAAAAGAAAATTCAAATACAATATTAAAGTTTAATGAAATTGTACCTACAATACAGTTGCGACAATTGAGAACGTCGGAGTGGTGATACATTCTCGAATTCGTTCAGTCCACCATTGATCAAACCCCATGCTACGCAATATTTCACACACAAACTCTCTGTTAACCACATCATAAGCTTTTCGCAAGTCCATCTTAATACACCCCTTTCTGCCGCCCGCCTTATTGAAGTCCCGTACCAGTTCGTGTGCAAGAAGACAGTTCTCCGCAATCGATCTTCCTTTGATAAATGCAGTCTGGTTGGGTGAGATGAGTTCCTGCATTATAGCCTGCATTCGATTACACAAAAGGTGAGAAATAATCTTATAAATATAGTTACAACATGTAATTGGCCTGAAATCTCCCAACTCCGTGGCGCCCTCTTTCTTCGGAATCAACGTCACAAACGTATGGTTCATTTCTTTCAACAGTTGTCCTGTGTGAAGGAATTCTTGCACAACCTGTAGGACTTTATCTCTCAAATACTCCCAGTGTTTCTTGAAGAAAGCCGCATTAAATCCATCTGGAACTGGCGCCTTGTGTGGATCAGCCTTCTTGATAATCTGCTCAATCTCCTCCATCGAAACCTCCTTCCTGAGTATAGCATTTCCTGCGGGTGTAACAATCCGCTTGCAAACTAGCTCTGGGAAAGAAACCTATACTCGGTCTGATTGTATAAACCAGTATAATAAGCAATAGCTTCTTGCTGTATCATTCCCTCGTCGGTAATCGCCTGACCATCCGTATTTAGAAGGGTGTGCATAGAGTTCCTGTGCTTCCGCGCCTTAATAGTAGCATAAAAAATTTAGAGCATGAGTCGCCATCCTTAAGCCAATTGCATTTGGCTTGCTGCTGGAGCTTCAATTCCTCCTGGAAACAAAGATTTCAAACTTCCTCTTTCAGTTCAATCTCTCTCTTTGCCGCTTCATTATCCAACGGGTGCACCTGAAGATGATCTTGTACTTCTTGGAGTAACCGCTCCTGCTCCTTCAAACTGGACTTCGGCCGAAACCTATTCCATAGCTTGAGTTCTAGCTTGATACGCTTCAGCCGCTGGACAAATATGAACTGCGCGTTGCCACTCAGCGGATGGGCACATCCCCGCGCAATAGCTTCATTGTACCCTTCAATCAACGACCAAGCATTGCAATATCTGAACGAACGTCGCCTTACTTGTGTATCCGGGACAAGGCGGATAACAATGGGAGCGTGATCACTCGTACCACCATGGATCCCCTCTACCTGTCCTCCTGGAAAAATCTCCAGCCATTTGTTGTTACACAATGCCCTATCAAGTTGGTAAACCACGCGATTGACAGCAGAACTGTTATTCCAAGACCAGATATGACCTGTCCTTGATAAGCACATAAGTCCCGACTTCAGTAAGCAGTTTCGAAAATCTTCGAGGATTGGCTCCGGTACACGACGACCCCAAATCTTCTCCGACGCATATAGCATGGCGTTGAAGTCCCCACAAAGTAACAATGTCATGGAATCTCCTATCTCAACCGTTAACTTGATGATATCCTGCCATAACTCTAATCTCCGCCTACGGTCATTGTGACCATATACTGCACAAACCACCATCTGGAAACCCCCTTTGTTAGTAAATACTATGGCAATCATCTGCTCAGCAAGCAACTTCACGTCACCCTTCCAATCCCGCGTATCCCACAACATCCAAATACACACCACTCCACCTAGCCCGAGATTATGCTGCGTATCCCAATGAGGCATTAGTCTTCTACTAATAATGTCAACAGATTTGATTTTACTCTCTAGGATCAATACAATCGTACATCTGTACTTTTGTATGTTATCCCTAATCTCTCTCCACCTCCCAATGGAGTTCGCCCCCTCACGTTCCACGTAAGGATCGTCAGTCCTTCAGAAGTCTCGTGCTCTCCCGAGGACGTTGTGGGAGAGTCACATTACTCTTTTGCTTTTGCCTCTGTTCATCACCACTACTTGACTGATCCGCATTGGGACCCCTAAGAGTCTCGACCCATCTCGGATTAACCCTGGTTATGGGGTCCTCCCCTACCGTCTGCAAGACACCGATGCTATGTTCATTAGCTCCTGTCAACACGGACGAACTAGTACCCTCACTATGATGTGTAAATTTTGCAGCTTTAGCTAGTACTCCGTCCTCCCGGTGGTCATCACCATCACCTTCTATATTGGAAGTCGCCCCTCTGTTCTGATCCGGGTCCTGTAAATCACCTTGTCTTTATAGTACCATGGCTTGGCTAGGTGTCATCTCGCTGTCTTTGGCTGCCTCCGGGACGGCCCTCTTGCCCAGAACAGTACATGCACTCCCTACTAGCAGTTGTGTAAAGCCTACTGGCACCGAGTCCATCTCCTCGACCTGGATCTGTTCCTGCGCCTGATTCAGTTGAGAGGTCTCATTATTTTCCTGCCTATTATCAGTATTCATGTGATCCCCTATTGTATCTTCAGTAATATGCTGCGGATCTTGGACGTTCATACCATTTCCAACTTCAGTAGCTTTAGTCTCAATAGATTCCTCAACTTCCCTACATTGATCAAGAGTATGGCCAAAACAGTTGTATTTGGTGCACGAAGTGGGCACCCACTCGTACTCAATTTCTTGTTCCTGCCAGGTTCCATTGGGAAGCACCATATCAATTTTCCGAGGTAACGAGTCCGTAGCCGTGATTTCCACGAATACCCGTGCATATGACAATCTCTGCCTTCGTGTCGTCAGAATATCAGTGCGGAGGGGGTTGCCTACCATGCTCGATATTTTCATTATTGATGGGATACTCCACAATTGCGGAGACAACCATGGCAAGCGGATCCAGATGGGGACCGTAGTCAATCGATCCTTCTCAAAATTTATCTCAGGCCGCCATCTCTTGAGCACTATTAGACGTCCATCAAACGTCCAGGGTCCTCCTTCCAGTACCCTATCCAAATCCTCCTCCAATGCAAATTTAACAAAATAGAACCCATTTTCCCGAGAGAATATTTCCATTGCTCCTTTCGGATGCCATAACCGTTGTGAAAAAGCTTTGATTTGTCCGTAGAACGGTCGACTCCCCATCACGTATAGTACCATTGTATTCTTCCAATACTTCAGAGTTTCCTCCAAATCATCCCCTGTGATCTCAACCACTTTTCGTCCATCTACGATCTTGGGTTCCACGTATTGCAACGACGTCTCCTCCTGTATTAAGGACGATTTGCATAGGTCCGCCCAGGTTACTGGTCGAGATGACTCCATCTGGTTTGCCACCCGTCGGCCAGTAACTTTATATTGTTCTCTACCACCTATCTCCATGCTTCTCTCCGTCCCTTTCCCAGTTCCTCCCCCATCACCCTGAACCCGCCACTGCTTCGGGTGTTGTGGTTCTCGACGCGAAAAAGGACCACCTCCTGGCATCCATTTCCTGTTCGGCATCGGCCATGTCCTCGTCCCCTGAAGCCGCCCCCTCTGTTCCAACGCTCCTTGGTTTTCTCTACGATCTCCAATAGGAGCCCGTTTGTTCCTCTTCCTCCGCTCCACCGTAGTCCATCCCCCGGCAATCTCTCTCGCACCCGCGTCTGCTTGCTTGTCTTCCGCTGCGCCGGGGGCCCTTTGACCGGTGTCCGGCGGCCCTACCCCAACATCTTCTCCCCGTTGCACAAACCCTAGCGCCGCCATCTCTCTCTCTCTCTCTCTCTCTATATATATATATATATATATATATATATATATATATATATATATATATATATATATATATATATATATATATATATATATCCTAACTAGTTGTTAACTAAGGAAGGAAGGGGAGGTCATATATATATATATATATATATATATATATATATATATATATATATATATATATATATATATATATATATATATATATATCCCTACCATCCGCACCCCTCCTGCCCCTCCCCCTGAGCCACCCGCACCCCCCAACCACCAACAACCAAAATAGTGAGAAAGAGAGAGAGAGAGAGAGAGAGAGAGAGAGGGAGTCACGTACCGGAGAGGGAGGAGAGTCGCCGAAGAGAGTGAGAGCGCCGGAGGGGGGAGGAGAGAGAGTGAGAGAGTAAAATGGGGGGAAATGAATCGTTGGGGGAAATTTAATTAGAATTTAGCGACGTTCATCCTAACGTCGCTAAATTAGTCGCTATTAGCGACGTCATAGCGACGTTTCGCGACGACTTGCTCATGTAACTAATATACGTCGTTGTCATGTCGCTATTTTCGTCGCTAGTAGTCGCTATTTTCGTCGCTAGTAGCGACTATTAGCGACGTTTCTATTAAAAGTCGCTAATGTGCACAATTTAGCGACGTTATACTAACGTCGCTAAATTTACGTCGCTAATGGAGCAGATTTTAGTAGTGACGGAGCACCGAGGGGATGCCTCGGACTCGAAACACACGCGGGCACGGGCACGGACACGGACACAGACACGTGCATGCGGATGGCACGGGGACGTGCGCGGGAAGGGCTGACGGTACGGGTTCTGGCGCGGGGAGCTGTCGCGGGAGCGACGCGGGGACGGGCTCGGAAGGTGGGGGAGAGGGATCTGGATTCGGAGAGGACGACGAGACGAACGCGACGGTGGTCTCGGATTTGGATTTGGTGGAGGGAGGAGGAAGTTATGGAGTTTTTGGTGAAAAATGGAGTTGTGAAGGTTTTGTGAAATTTTTGGAGCTTCTTGTGTGTTTACGTAAGTGAGAGGAGGGTGAGCGGAGTGGGGCTCGGAGAGATAGGATCTGGGCTGAGGAATATGGTCGTGGGGTTGAATGGGTGAGCTGGGGTTTGGGTTATTGGATTTAAGTACTGGGCTTAGATTGTGGGTTTGGCATTTAGGCTCACCAAAAAACTAAAAATAAATAAAAATATAGCATGCATATTAATTAACTATAAAAATCATGGGCTTCACAGTTAGGTATTATGATTCAACAATGTGCCTCTCATGATTAAATGTACATAGTTCAGGACTGAGTCCATTTTTGTTCACCTCTCGAAACGTTTGTGTTTGTTCACCTTCCAATTACAAGGTGACACGAGGCAACTAAGACTATTTTGAGAGTGGTTTTGTATACTCCCAAGGTTGATTTGATTTAAAATTTACCACATGTTACCATATGATTGGAGGGTGAACAAACATTATTGTTTTGGAGTATAAACAAAAATGGACTCGTTCAATACTGTCGAATTTTGATTAAAAAACATAAATCAATATCACGTGCACATAAAATACTGCTTGTCAAAGCATGATTGATTGCGTTTAGTTGCATGCGCATGGTTTTAAAACAAGACCACGAGTGTCACATTGTTGTCCTTATAAATAAGATGGAGCTAGAAAGTGTTCGTCACCGAATACATAAATAAGTTAATGGACACGCACTAGTTTATTATTTTTATTTTATGAAAATAATATGACTTTTACGTGTTAGCTGTCTATGTGAAAACAAACACAAAATCAAAACCACTACCATACGATTTGCTTAATTAACTACTACTAACAGCAATACACGTGTATAAAAAATTTATTAAAATAAAATAAAATAAAACTTTGGATATATATATATATATATATATATATATATATATATATATATATATATATATATATATATATATATATAATTAGGTCTAAATATAGTTAAATATGTAATATATTTTAATTAAAATTTGTTCTTTGTAAAATTTTAGATATATATATTTAGATAATACCAAATAGTTTATTTAAATATTAAATATATTTTAACTAAAATTTTTTCTTCTTAGAACTTTGGATATATGTTTAGATAATATACATCTAGTTAGTATACTTAACACAAAAAGAGAGAAATCCTAACAAAAACCTAAGAAATGGTACCTCATGTTCTCGAGGTCGACGTCATCGTCGTCAAAATCCGCCTCCTCGTCCAAAATAGCGTCAATGGTCTATCGCGGCGTCGAAGCAGCGGAGCACGTCGTCGTGCCTCTTCTTCTTCCTACCACACCTCTTCTTCTTTCCGAGATCGCTCTTTCTTGACGAGGGGGAGGACGACAAGATGACACGACGGAGTGCTCCGCTTCTTCGACGACTGGGATCGGGACGTCTGGGCTCGAAGAAGAGGAGTAGAAGAAATAAAGGGAGGAAGAGAGGAAAGGACTCGAAGAGGAGAGGAGAAGAAATGGAGAGAGGAGTTGTTTCTGACAGAGGATTTTTTTCATCGGGAGAAACTTTGCTGCTTCTCTCCATAAAAATAACCACAACCGTCAACAAATATAAACAATTTAAAAAATTAGTATAATGGCAGCCGAAAAATTTGCGCCAATTTTTTCACACATACATTAATTGACGTTTTTCATCAATTCGTCAAAAAAAAAAAAATTGTGTTTCTTGACGGATCCTCTAAAACTGTCAACTATTACAGTAAAAATTTGCTAAATTAACTTAAAATGTGTATTTTTTGAGGTATACCTAAAACAGTCAATATAACCACTATTGTTGACGGTTTTCGACGACCGTCAACTTATAAACCGTCAAGAATCGTCATTTTCTTGTAGTGGGACTACAAGCTCTTCACGATTGGGCCTGGGTCGATGTTGAATCACTTTTAAATGCGTTAACTGTGCTATATAGACTTCCAATGGAGGTAACCTCCTAAGCCCGATCTTTATATTATATACTACTGTTATATATGCGCACGCCTTGCACGTATTTTAATCATTTTTTAATTAACTTAAGAAGACTACTTAGAAAGACCAAAAATAGTATTCACTATTACTAAATTGTCCTTATTAAAATTAATGAACCATCTTAATTAGTACAAATACGCAAGAATATTTTAGAAGAAAAATTCCACGGTGAAAAGTTTTGACATTATATAGCAGAATAGATGTTGCTATTAGAAAATTTCATATAGGGGGAAAAAGTTTATCTAATTTGCATAGAACATGATAAGTTTAGAATATTTACAATAAACTAGCGCCAGTGCAATTGACACCAGTCGAAAAAAAAAATTTTTAAAAAATATCAGGCACCAGTAACTCTGGCATAAAAAAAGAATAATTAAAAAATATATTCTCAATCTTAGCGCCAGTTGCATTGGCGTCCAACTCCACTTTTTTTTTTTTCCGATTTTCTTAGTTTCATTTGTTTTAGATTAGTTTGATTTATCTTTTAGTTTGATTTTGTTTAATCTTTTGATTTAGTTTAATCTATTAGTTACTTTGTTATTATCTATACCATGGACAATAACAAAATATATCAGTTAAAATATTTTTATATATAATAATTTTATATTAACTAATAAATTTTGTTATTATCTATATTAGTTAATATACAAATATGGATTTCTATATTTTGTATATTAAGCAATATGTATAATAACAAATTTTGTTAGTTATTATATAAATTAATTTGAATATATTAATTTTTATATATTTATTTTTATTGTATATATTTATTTGTATACTAATATATTATTTGTATATGTTAGTGTTATTTTATATATTAATTTATCGTTATTTATATTTATTTGTATACTAATATATTAGTTTGTTATTATTTATACTAGTTAGTATATTAATTTTTTATTATCTATACAACTATATTTATTTTTTTATATGAAATTTGTTATTAATACAAAAAATGTACAAATTAATTTGTTTATAAATACATATACCTATTTATTTTTATATATTAATTTGTATATTAATTAGTATAGATAATACCAAAATTTATTAGTTAATATAAAATTATTATATACAAAAAAATATTAACTGATATATTTTGTTATTATCCATAGTATAGATAATAACAAAGTAATTAATATATTAAACTAAACTAAATGATTAAACAACATCAAACCAATCTAAAACCAACAAAACTAAGAAACCTAAAAAAACCCAAAAAAAAGAGTTTGGCGCCAGTTGCACCGACACCACAGGATTGAGAATATTTTTTTTAATTATTTTTTCTCTGGCGCTTGTGTTACCGACACCGTCGCCTAATTTTTTTTAAATTTTTTGTTGACTGGCGCCAGTTACACTATCCCAGATCCTGTTTGTTGTAAATATTTCAAAAATTATCATGTTCTATGCAAATTAGATAAACTTTTTTTCTCTATATAAAATTTTGGGTTATTTTGTATAAGGGTACCAAGTTTATGATATAATTAGACTTTTGGTACTGGATTTGTCCGTTTTAGACTTTGGATACTGTAACTTTTTAGTGACACATTTTAGTGACAAACATTCGTCATTAAAAGACTTATTTCGTCACTGAAAGTCCACTTTTGTCACTAAAATGTGTCACTAAAAAAATTCGAGTACCCAAACTCTAAAACCGACAAATTCAGTACCCAAAGTCTAATTATATTATAAATCTGGTACCCTTATACAAAATAACCCTAAAATTTCTGTAGTATTATAGTTTGCTAAAATCTAAGTTTGGTATTATGATTCAATAATGCGCCTTTCATGATTAAATGTACATAGTCAGTAGTTGCAATTTTTTATTAAAAAAGTATAAGTCAATGTCTCTCGTGCATGCACATCCAATTAAAATAAATACTGCTTGTCAAATCATGATTGCTTTAGGTTGCAAGCAATCAAGAATGGTTTTAAAATAATGCCACGAGTGTCACGCTGTTGTCCAACAAGTGCTTATAAATAAAACGTAGCTAAAAGTGGTCTGGTCTGTCACCAAATTAATATAAGTAACTAATAAATAACTCATTTGGTGTCAAGTGGGGCTAATGAGTTTTCTTATTTTATGAAAATGATGTGACTTTTACCGGTTACAGCGGTTCCTTTGAAAACAAACACAAAACCAACCACCAAACGTACGATTTGCTTAATTAACTATATTATATTTGTAATATTTAAACAATATACAGTGTATATGTATTAAAAGAACTTGAATTTGCACAGTTTTTAGTTTTGAAGTATGAATTGTCCATAATGGAGATGAAGCACCTTCGAGATATGTTCGTCTAATACGAAACAATGGATGTCTCACTATAACCTTTAATTTTGGTATGATGCCTACTGGCAATGACATAAATATCATATGATAATATTTAAAAGTGGACAAAATTTACGAAATAATATAGACAATTTCTTTTTATGGAAAGTGTCAGCCTTTATTTCATCAATAAATTCTAGCATTTAGAGAATGAGCATCTAAGCGGAGAGTTATAACACTTGTTAAAAGAGTTATCCAAAGAATGAGAGGCTAGAGTGTGAGCTACAGAGTTTCCTTCTTTTCGGATAATTCAATGTGTTTCCTCCTAGAGCCGCTAAATATTATAGACTAATTTGCAGCTAAATATTATGATCATTTTCGCATTTTTACAAATTGCTAGCTATCGTGAATTTTTAAATTTTATAACTTGCTACCATGACTAATTATTTACTTTGCAGTTACTGTCAGTCTGTCATTAACTTTTACAGTAACCCACTGCTTATTTTGCTGGATTTACGTAAGACTTCACATTTAAAAGTATATTTGAGAATAAATATTACGATGTCGTGTTAGTACCGAGGAATAGTTATTTGACTGCGAGGCCTACGACTGGTTGAATAAATGAAGGCTTGAGAATACATTTGCAAGTAGATTATAGTATGTTTTAAACTTTTAGGTTTTAGCATATGAGTAATGCTATTCGTACCTCCAAAATGTCCCTCCAATACATCCCTCCTTATGTGGCAGCTGACGTGACATGTAAATAATATTATGTGTCATCTGACATGACCGATGACATGGCAAATTTTAACCAAAAAAATTAATTACCCAATTTTTTCCATATAAATTTAATGTTAATATTAATGTTAATTTAATGTTAATATTAATATTAATTAATGTTAATATTAATGTTATTGTTAATGTTAATATTAATATTAATATTAATTAATGTTAATATTAATATTAATATTAATATTAATATTAATATTAATATTAATATTAATTAATGTTACGTAAATATTAATATTATTGTTAATGTTAACGATAATATCAATTTTAATGTTAATGTCAATGTTAACATTAATTTTAATGTTAATGTTAATTTTAATTTTAAAATTTGCCACATCAACATATCACGTCATCTGCCACGTAAGGAGGGACGGTTTGGAGGTACAATTTGGAGGTACAAATAGCATTTTTCTTAGCATATGTAGGTACTTTACAGATTATTATTGACAAGACTAGTTAAAAAGATATTGTAATTATTTTAATTTTTATTAAGACTATTGAGGATGACTTAAAAAAAACATACGTCATAACTTTTCTAAATATATTATTATATAATAAAATATTTAATACCATGATCTTTTAGATCTTGAAAAGATAGAACCTGGGTCTGGAAATTATTGTTCGCGTAGTGATTACATCCATCTCTGACATGTGATTGCAAGACCATCAGTGTCTGTTTCTTAAATGAATGTCATGTAGATGACGATGATGAATCATTGCATGTACTCGACACGGATTCCGTGGACTCTTGTCGCATTTCCGGTCCCACCTCTCGGCACCAGTGACACCCAGATGCTCTCGTCTCCCTCTGCCTCCAGGTCTTCCAGAATCTCCGATATCCCAACCTTCATGTTTCTGATCGATCCGCCCTTCATTGCCACGTCAGCCCCTTTCATCTTCACGAAGCACCCCGCGTATTCTCGCAACTTGGGGCTGGCTGCAGTCTCGTCCACTACGAGGTTGACGTAGATGTCGAACTTGGCGTGCATTCCCTTCTCGACACTGATTCCTTCGACCACTAGGACCTCCTCCTCGAATTCTTCCTGGCCAGCCTTGATAGTACTCTTGGGTACTGGTCTTGCTACTTGAACTCTTACCGTCTCTTCCAGAGTCCAGGGACCCTTGTTCGTGGCCATCCGCAGCATGTTGTCGTAGTCCTTCTCCTTCGCACGCAGCAGGCTGCGTGCGAGCTCCGGAGCGACGGAAGGCTTAGGCCGCGCGTCGAGCCATGGCAGATCGACCTCCTCGTACGCGTACCCGAGCCTGTCCATGTCGATCGCGTCGCGAACCCTCACCCTGACCAAATCCGCGTTCTCGTCGTAGAAGTAGAAGTGGGAGTCGAGCCACAGAGGGTCGTCGAACTCCGGCCGGGAGCCGCGGTATCCGTGGAGGCGTCTCCACAGCGCCCACAGCCTGTCGATGTTGGTGTGGTGCGCGTAGAAGACGGGGTCGCGCGCGGCGGCGTAGATGGTCCCCATGTCCTCGTACTCCGGCAAGTCCGTGTTGCCTACCCACAGGTGCAAGCTGTTGTGGGGCGCCGTTTCGATCGTCCCCATCCCGGAGCACGCCCCGTCTTCCCCTGGCCGGAGCTTGCAGCCCATGAAGAGCTCCGGCTTGGACGCGCCCGAGACCATGTGCTGGTACAGCAGGGCCAGGTTGGTGGCGGTCTGCTCGCCTGCGTCTGGTTCGACGTAGCCCGCGTCGACTTTCTCGGGAGTGATGTCGATGGCTACAGGCGCGGGCGGCAAGTGGCGGGCATTCCGCTTCTCGTCGTTCAGTTGTCCCTCCGTGTAGATGTCCGGGATCGGCATCCCGTCGGGGGAGTCGTAGTTCCAGTACGGGAGCGCGAAGGCGTCGTCGCCGATGAGCTTCCCCAGTATGCGCTCGTGGAAGTAGACGTAGAATCGGTGGAACGGGAAGAAGAGCCAGCTCTCGTGGATCATGAAAGGGACGTCGGCGGCGGCGCCGGCTTGATTGTAAGCGCCGTTGCAGTAGATGCAGTGTATTTGGGACTGGCGGTGCCAGCTGTGGGGGTGGTCGGGGGGAAGCCGCTTCATTATCGACACCGCCTTGTTGTATTTGGCCAGGTACTCCTTGTCCCGCGCCACATGATGCGCAGGCCTGCGGACGCGGATGGGCGACGCCGCCGACGGGGTCGGGAGCTGAAAGTCCTTTATGATCGGCTCTCCGGAGTCCGGCAACGCTGGACAGCAGTTCAACTCGTGGGATGCTTTGTGCGGAGTGTCGCCGATCTGCGACGACACAGAATGGCATGTGGATAAGTTTGGGCTGAGGGGGATGCCAATGCCACTCCCACTCATGTAGTAGTACTCTGTGCTGCTGCTGCTACTTCTTGCTGGCTCTGCGTCGGTGGCGCTGCTTGTCCCATAACCATCCCTCAACTAATATTGCTTTGGCACTGGAGGAGAGCTGGAAAAGGATTTGGTTCTTCGGCTGCATGCATGTAGACAAAGAGTCGGAAACAGCTAGCATGGATTCAATTCGGTCCCGGAGACTCGATGCGGTGCAATAGTTTGAACAAATTTAAAATTTTTTTTTTTATACAACTATCGTTTGTCTATAAATACCTCTAACAATATTAGCCAAGAAAAACAGGAAAGAATATAATACCCATGTGTTGGCTTCCTTGGGGAAGTAGTGCTAGCACAAAAAAAAGACCACGAAGAAAGGAACAGAGAACCATACACTACTAGTCTTCATGACCCAAAGATATGCAAGAGAGAGAGAGAGAGAGAGAGAGAGAGAGTTATGTACAGTGCTCTCTTTGGATCTTCTTAAATAGACTATATGAGAGAGAGAGAGAGAGTCTGAAAAAGTTATGTACAGTTGCTCTCTTTGGATCTTCTTAAATATGACTATATGAGAGAGAGAGAGAGAGAATCTGAAAAAGTTATGTACAGTTGCTCTCTTTGGATCTTCTTAAATATTGTTGTCTCTTTGTACGACAACTACAGCTGTAAATTTGAGAGAGAATTTGTATCATTGTATGTATGCCACTCTTCTTTAACTCTGGATCGGGAGTCATAATTTGACAGCTACTCGCTTCCTACTTCCTTTCACATGCGATCCTTCACAATTACAACTAACCCTAGCTGAGTAACATACACAACAAAATATTTTGATTGCAGAAAATTACATGTAGAGCATTAAAACTTTATAAAATTGTGTTCAGCGCATTGAAATTTCGCAAAATGTGAGGAGAGTATAGAAACGTCCTTTTTAAAGGCGTTTTTGAACGATTGTCCAAAAATGCCCATTTAAGGACGTTTTTTTAGCAAATTTGTTATTAGTTACTGTAACCTTTGTTTTCTAATGAATTAAATCATTTATCTATTTAGTAGGAAGTGTACTTAAATCATAATTCCATGTCATGTATATATATATATATATATATATATATATATATATATATATATATATATATATATATATATATATATATATATATATATATATATATATATACTTGTTTGCATGTTTATATATAAATATATATAGTATTATATTTAAGGTTAATAATTCATGGATAATAATATATGCGACATAGATTTTTGACTTGGCTGAATGCATTTTAGCTATAAATTTTTTTTAGCCTAGTTAGGGTGTTGCTAGTGACTAGTGTAGGTCATCCAAACCTAATCAAATCAACTCTGATCAAGTCCAAACTTGGTCCACAGTTGCACAAGATGTAGAAAACTCCAACCAGTTGATTGGTTTGGTTCGGCTGCAAATATTTTTAAATTGATTAACTTCGATTCGACTTCGGTTATGACTAAATAGGTCGACCACCGACTGATACGTACGCCCCTACTGTGGAGGGACATAACTTTTGTGGTGGCCCATACAGATCTTATTTTTGTAAATATTAAGTAGTACTAGGAATAGTTGTATTACTGCGAACAATACAAGAAAAATGATCATTTACGGCACGCGAAACACGCCGTAAAGAATCATTCACGGCATACATTTTGGTGCCGTAAAAGGTCATGCCGTAAATGACCCTATTATTTACGGCGTGCATTTGAACGCTGCAAATGACCTCTCTATCTTTTTCACAACGTTCAAATGTGCGTCATAAGAGATCATTTACAGTGTTCAGATGCGCGCCGTAAATAATAGCATGGCCTTTTACGATGCCAAAATGTATGGTGTGAAAAACTATTTTACAGCTTGTTTCGCATGCCGTAAATGTTCATTTTTCTGGTATTAGTAGTAACAAGATTCACAACGTTTTCATTATGCATGCTACGTTCAGCCACAAATGAACAAAATGTAGTTATGGATCTAGAAACATTCCAACGTAGTCTCGTGACATCCACCGTACTATTTCATTGGCAAACAATGTAAATTTACTAAATGACTATAAGGGATTATTGACTATAACATGATGCATTAATAAGAAATTCATATTGTATTACAAGGTATACACACATCCATCTAAAAGCAGCTAGCAAACCAATACTAGCAATCCAAAAGACCGTAAGAGAGGAAATGTGTCCTATTTCTTCCTCCAAAAAAGTGAAAGTTGGTATTCCTGACATGCAGATTATATTACAATAATATATATATATATATATATATATATATATATATATATATATATATATATATATATATATATATATATATATATATATAACTAGAGCAACCATTCATGTGTTGGTATTCAATAGGCCACCTTCACCACAAAGCAGCTAGTAATGAAGTACTCAGCAGCAGTAATGAAGTATCCAACAGTAGGCCTCCTTCACCAAATTGAATCCAAATAACCAAATTGCATACAAACATTAGTAATGAAGTACCCAACAGCCAAATTGCATCCGAAACCAGCCGTAACATGTAGCAATCCAATCTTGAATCTACATCACAAAGTAGGGAGTTCTAAATTAGTTCCCTAAAAATAAATAGAAAGTAAATTATTTTTTAACAAAAAACTGCCCAAGAAACCAAAACGTCACCTCAAAAATAACAGACAAGAATGGGAACACAAACCAACTGTTTGTTTCAAGATTTGATCTATATATATGCATACAACACAAAATGATGAAGCTTTTATCTTTAGTATTAAGCATGCTACATTTTCATTTTGGATTGAGAAGGATCAGAAGTGGAGATCATATATTTTAATCATGAGTAAGTAAGCAGCTAGAAGAACTTTGTTAAAGGGGCGACAACAACGAAGGTAAGCACTTTGAATATAGTATTTTACAGATTTGAACTGGCCAGAATATTCGACATGGGCCATAATTTGTGCCTGCCAAAAGCTCCCACAATGACAAATAAAATTCTTTAGTATCTTCTATGAATTGAATAAGTAAAATTCGTCTACTTCTTGGACTGCCAGTCCTGATGTTATATATGCAAATATATATTGAACCAAGAAGTTTGCAACTAAGACCAGAAACCCTGATGTTAACAGTGAGTAAGTCATATGCTAATATAAAATATGGTTCAGACCACTTGAGGAAATGATATATGCGATTTCATCTTTCATACAACGTGAAATATGGTTTATGTTATTCAAATGTCAGCAGGAAATTAGAGGGTCTAATTTCGAAGTCATTGGATCAGAAAGGCTTATATAAAAATAACAACTTCAGAGGAATGTGCTATAGACACCAAAAGTTTGAAGGTACAGAAGGAAACATAAACCCGAAAGCCTTTATCCTATTTTATGTGGGTATATATATAAAAAAGAAGAAATATAAAGGCCCAAGTCCAGCAATATTTCAAAAGTTGGACTTTGTAAATATCATCATGGAGAACGTTTAAACATCTCACCACTGCTCTGTCGAGTAAACATTCCATGATCTTTTCAGAGCTGCTGGTGCCATTAGGTTCTGGGTAACTAATTGCCACTTTTCTCTTGATTTGATGTTACAATATTGCCTTGGTTTGAGCTAAGTATACATGCATTATCTTCTCCACCAAAGTCAAAGAAAAGCAGTATCTCCCCTTTGGACATAGTCTTGTATACTTGTTGCCTATCTACCACCCTTGCTGCAAGCCCTTCCTTCGTCACCTAGAATTCATTTCATTTCTATAATGTTACATGTTGAGTTAAAAAGAATACCAAACTAAAATTCTAATGCCTTGACGCAAATCACCATGAATTCTCTGCTAGGATACATATAATTTAAAACGTATCTGCCTCTTGTATGTCTTTTCTTCCATGGTTCCATGTGCCATTAAGCGGTACATGTAAACAGGTTTGTTTTGCCCATATCTGTAAAGGATAATCCATAATTAGACAACTACTTACCTAATTGATATAATATAGCGCATACACTTCAAAAACATCAGTAGAAGTCACAGAAGATGGGTAAAGTGCGAAACTTAACAGACAAGTTAAGCAAACTTTTTCATTTTCTTCAGCTCAAGTTAACAGACAAGTTAAGCAAAACTTACTGAACCACGATAGTTATGATCTCCATATTACAAGTTAATAGACAAGTAAAACTTACTGAAACCGCGATAGTTATGATCTCCACAATACAAGTTAATAGACAAGTAAAACTTACTGAAACCGTGATGGTTATGATCTCCAAATTATAAGTTAATAGACAAGTTAAGCAAAACTTACTGAAACCGCGATAGTTATGATCTCCACATTTCTTTTCAAAACCCACAAGAATATATCCCTCTTAGTGGCAAAAGCTTAGCACGGCTGCCTGAAGAAAACTTAGAGAGAACATGATCGTGGTGCCGGTACAGAAAGCAGGAAACCTCTTGCAAATTTTGGACTGGAGGAGATACCATGCTGACAAACTGAAACTGATTATGACTAGCATAACTGTCCCAAGCATCCATTTGCCTCTGGTGGAATTGTCCCTACAGTGACTTGCATGTCCTTTTGAGTACTCTGCTACTTGGTGCGATGTGCTGGTTAGGGCGATGCCCTTGTACAATGCCAGCACCATCGCACCCGCAAAGCAAAGGACCGCCTCGAGCACCTTCACAACCCTGCCTTCATTTTCACAATTGTAGTTTCCAATCTGTGTATATAAATGTCAGAGAGGCTTACAAAGAAGCAGTACAGGGAAATGGCTAACAATTTGTATGCTCTCAGCTCTCTCATTCCAAGATACATATGGTTGCATACCTGAATGGTATGGCGATCATGAAAGTGAGCACAGGAGTCACATTGAAGAAAGCACGAGCGTAGGTGGCAGTAGTATACTGCATCCCCATATAGAAGAGATAATGCATAAGAGCCCACCTGAAGCACAACCAGCATACCTATTGTTAGATAGGATATCGAATCCTTATTATCTTTTCCAAAAAACTCTCAACTCTTCAATTGTTATTATCTTTTCCAAAAACTTCTTTTTGATTACTACAAAAATTAAATTAAATTCAATAACCACCTGAAAATCCATTACTTGTTTATGTTGTAATCAATCAAACTAAAGAACAAGTTAAAATTTTGGAAAACATTGCAAACATCAACCATAATATAGAGGATAATGCCTCACATTTTCTTCATCAGTACCTTCTCCGCTTACCGCTTCTTCAGGAACATCTTGCCATTGATACTAACAGCCTGTCCACATTTTTGAAACAATTTTATCAGATTGAATCCCAAACACTCACTACTAGTACTAATCAAAGCGACCGAAACTTTAAACTTTTTCACATAATTTATCAAATTAAACCCTAAAATACCAAATACTCGATCAAAAACTACTGAAAGATTGAACCTTTTGCGTGAAAGCGGATCACTCGTGGACCTGGCATGCCTCCTTCTTTCTCTTCTGGTCCCAGTGGTCGAGATGGTAGCGATGGCGATTCCCGTGGAGCTCGAAGTAATCCACTTGCGGCTACAAGGAACCATAAACAACAAAGAAGAAGAGAATAAAGGGATAGATTATATGATTTCTACTATAACTTATAGGAAACTTCAGGAGAATTTTACCATGGCGAAAGAACGAAAACTAACCCTAAAATTTAGGGTTTAGGAAGTAAAGAAGATAGGGGTCGACTGTGAATTGTGATTGTTGCTAAGAAGATAGGGGAAGATAAAAGATGGTATGATAATGGGATCGGGGGAGAGAAATTTTGGTGAGGAGAGAGATTTAGGGATGGGGGAAGATAAAAACTTATGTAACTTTGGAGAGTGAGAGAAACGATCGGTACTCGATGCCAAACCATCGGACCCTTAGCGTCCATCGCCCCTCAGCGTTGTCCGCCACGATACCGCACTCACCTCCGACGTCGGTGGAGATCAACCGTCGGAGACGTTCGCCGTGGACTCGAATTTGCTTCCTGTCCAAGAGATCGCCGAAGACATCATCAGGGTGCTCGGATCTGACCCTTTGCACCACCAATCGGCAGAGAGTCGATCATGAAGAGGACGGTGAAGAAAGAGGAGAAGGAGATTGAAAAAGAATAAGGAAAGAAAGAGAGACAAGGTTTAGATGGGGAAATAAGAATTGGTGTGAAATAAGAAGAGGGAAACTGAAATTTTGATAAGTGTAAATATTTTATATATGTTGAATATTTTTTATATACAATTTTTTTACTTTTTCTTTTCTAACACTTTGAAACTATTGACTTAATTTGCTTTATTGTTTATTTTTTTGAATTTTAGTTTTTTTTTTGCTTTATTGTTCATTTTGCTTTACTACTAGGTCAGACAATGCTATCCCTACCTCTTATTCTAACAAGCTAGAGTAAATTAATTAGCATAAGCATTGAGGGAAAGTTAATTTGGAAGAGGTTTTTAGGGAAATAATTAGTACTTAGGAAAAAAAAATTCTTAGAGAGCACGATAGCAACATACACGGCGCACACAAATGCATGCCATAAATAAGTTATCATTTACGGCGCGCACAAATGCATGCCGTATATAAGTTATCATTTACGGTGCACAAAATTGCAAGCCGTAAATAAGTTATCATTTATGGCATGCACCAATTCATGCCGTAAATAATTATCATTCATGGCGCAAAAAAAATGCGTGCCGTAAATATGTTGTCATTTACGGTGTGTATGTCAAATACGCCATAATAAAGACAAAAAAAACTCTTATACGGCGTGCAGATTGCACGCCGTAAAAAAGTGTTATTTACGGCACGCAACAACTGCACGCCGTAAATTGTGCGCCGTAAATGCTATAAGTCACAAGGAAGACATTCTTGAATTTTATTTTGGGGAATTATGTGGTGAAGAGATGAGTAGAGAATTGACAAATAAGGTGAAATTGTTTTTGCATGAATTATATGATGAATACAAATTGTTTTATCATGAAAGTGGAAGTGAAGAGCATGTATATGAGACAACTTTGTTCAATGAGGTTGATGATGATAATGTTGATGTTAGTAGGATAAGAATCAGTTCTCGATATCTCAAGAAAAAAGAAAATGAAGGTTATTGGGGAGTACAAGTCAGAAGTTGATCAGTATTTGATGGAATCATTTGAAGCGGACAAACCTGGTTTTTATACCTTTGAATATTGGAAGAAAAATTCAGATAAGTACTAATTTTATCTTATATTGCTAAAGATATTTTGGCTATACCCGTTTCTACGGTAGCTTCTGTCGTCTTTTAGTACTGGTGATCGCGTCCTTGATCCATATCGGAGTTCTTTATCTCCAACGACAGTACGGGCTCTCATTTGCACTCAAATTGGTTACGCTTAAAAGTGAAAAATGAACTTCGTAGTTTAGTGGACGATATTGAAGACATTGAAGCAGGTAATAAGAACTTTAATAAAAATTTTTATTGGTAGTTATTATTCTTGATATTTGATATCTTTAAATTTTAATGGTTTGTTGCTTTTCTCTATTATAGATGTTTTAGGTGGTGCATCAGATAATAGTTTTTATGATAATTGATTGGTGCAAGACATCAAGATGCTGGGTTATTGGTGGCATTGGTGCAAGCTGTAGTCCCATAGATTTTTCTAGTTGATATTATGTTGGCTTTTTGATAGTATCTTACAATTTAAATTTTGAAACACTTCTGGCTTGGCTCTATCTCTGTTACTTTAAAAGAGTTTTAATATTCTGGCTTGCCTTTTTGATAGTATATTATGTCACAGTAGAACAGTTCTAATGTTCTCTGTCTCTGATACTTTGAAAGAGTTGGATTTCTAGGGCTGGAAATGAGCCAAGCCGTTCACGAGCTGCTCGAAGCTCGGCTCGATAAAAGCTCGTTTGAGCTTGGTTCGTTTAGTAAACAAGCTGAGCTCAAGCCTCATTTTCGAGCTCGTTTAATAAACGAGCTAAGCTCAAGCTTAGAAGTACTCGGCTCGTTTGAGCTCGCGAGCTGGCTCGTTTATGAGCTTGCGAGCTGGCTCGTTTAGTAGAAAGTTTAGGGGCTTGTTTAGAAGCTCATTTGTTCTTTGTTGATATATATTTGTGTGCATTATATATTTATATGTCCTTAATAATTGATATTAAGGAACTTTTTAAATTAAAATTTTATAAATAAATTGTTAATTCAAACCTAACTAAATTGAAATCGAGCTCGTTAAGCTTGAAATCAAGCTTAATCAGCTTGAAATAAAGTTGAGCGAGCTTGAAATCAAGCTTAAGGAGCTTGATTTTGAGCTTATCAAGCTTGAATCAAGCCTGCTTATCAAGCCAAGCTCAAGCTCAAACCAAGCCAAGATCAAGCTGTCACGACCCGCACCCTTATTAGGGGCACGAAAAGCGGGTACGTCCAGCCTACGTCGCAGAATCGGCGGTAGAACGCTATATAGGTCTCCTAGAAAGTATAGAATCTAGACACAATATATAAAGACATGCCATCTCCGCACGGAGGTATATAATCTCAACTCAATCACGAGACAACTAGGAAAGATAGGCACGAATATCAGATATATATGTGAATATAGAATGCAGAAATAAAGCAAGGTCACAACCAAAAATGAGTCGAAGACATAACATAAGGTCCCGAATAACATATGTATCAAAAATCTAACATAAGCTGGATCGCAGGCCAAACAAACCTAACTAATAGTTCTAGATAGGTGTACTGTCGTCCACTGGCTCCGAGGGTGTCAAATGGTCGTAGTCTATGTCCTGACCCTACCCATAGTGGGTAGAACAGTCCGCATCTATGTCATCTGGATATATCATAACGGTATCCTGTCAGAAAAATGAACGAGTACAACGCTGGCAACAGATTCCATAGTAATGACAAATGCTCTAACAGTCAATCATAACAGAGTACAAGATGAACATATCAAGATGTAAGTATAACAGGATATGTAAACTGGAAATCATGTCAAGGTGAATCATGCAGGAAAAGTAAGCTGAACTGTAATATGTAACTGATGTAATAAATGTAAAATGTGCCTCGAATATTATAGCATAATGTGATCAGTAAGGGTCAAGATCAGGCTTCCAGCCGACCGGCTACAAGTACGTGGACTCGGCCCGGCCGGGATGGCAAGCTATGGAGCTAGTAGTAGCACAGGTCAGGCTATACCCATCATGAGGTGAGGGTATAGCTATGATACAAGTAGTAACTCAAGATGGACATTGATCACACTATCTATAAAATTCCCCATTTCTCCGAATAGTATACGGATCCGGACATAGCACGTCATGACACGGAATTCCCTAAGAGGAGAGCAAGTCCTCTTCAGGAATCAGCGTCAATACAAGTACAAGAATCAAGGCCAAGCAAGTACCAGTATTCCAAGAAATCCAGGAATGATATCTCATGACAGGAATTCGACAATACTAGTCCGTGCACACTCGAGTTGACCAGTTGACCAAAAGTCAACTGTTAGTCAACATTTGACCAGTTTGACCTAGGGTTGACTAAAGTTGACCAGTTGACTAAAAGTCAACCCTTAATCCTGTTTGACTTGTTTTGACTTGCTATGACTAGTATGACCTAGAGTTGACTTAGATTGACTTGACATGACTTAGTTTGACTTAGTGTGAATCAGTGTGACCTACTTTGACCTAGATTGCATATCATATATTAGAAATCATTTATAACTCTGCTAAACCCTAATTAACATATAATATCTCATCTTTAGGTCTCTGATACCACTCTGAACATTGATATACCCTACAGCTCAGGACAGCACGCGAGTACATTCTCTGATAGCAGTTACTTGTCTTGATATCTTCTATACCAGCTCATTTATAGTGTTTACTTGATTCTCGACACATTGGTATTTGGACCATTTTAGACAAATGGTTGACTCATTGTTGACTTTTGGATAAAAAGTCAACTCTGGGTCAACCGAGTCGAAATTGGTTCAAATATGACATTTATAGGGTGTACCTATCAAGACATCTAAGTTTCAAGTTAAACCGACAAGCCGTATCCCGTATCTTGAATTTACTCGTTTACCCTCTATATAATATCTACCCTTTTCCACTCTAACACTAAGGCCAAGTAGCTTTTCCTTAGGAGTTTCACTCCCGGCTTCCTAGGGTAGTAGGATACTAACCTATACTAACATTACCTACCAAGTTTCCTAGGTAAGGTGGACATCCAGTCCATCTTACGGTCCATGTTGTTTAACTTACCCTTTACCTTCAGTATCTTAGGATACTCAATGGTATCATGAGATACCATCCTCCTAACCTCAATCAAATCCTCGATTCTAACTTAGGAGTCTACCCACAAACTCTATTTCACATTATCTAAGTCCTATCTCATTCTAGGATACGTATAAAACCCTAAAATTTCTACTATATGTTTTTTTTTAATTTTTATTAAATTTGATACCGATTTTTTTGTATATTGTACGTCACGTAGTTGCATTGTACGTCGCGCACGGAATTTTATTTTTTGTAATTGCTCGATGAGTACGAATATGTGCGAGCGTACATATTTTTGAAAAATATATTTTTCTATTTTTATAGTTTCGAAGCAATATAGATAATAATTAATTCTAGCTATCATTTTCAAGTTTATGATCTTAATTATGAAAAGCCTTTCATTTATACAGTTATAATAATAAATAATTTTTCCTATAAAATGGTATATTAGAAAAGTATATTTATGTAAATATTATTTGTACATACATATATATTTCGTAATTATTTATTAATTTATTTTAAATAATAATATAATATTTGAAATTATTATTATTAGTATTTTTGGAAAATATATTTCAAAATTATTGTGGCGATTTAAATCTTGATTTGAATTTATGGATTTATTTAAATAGTTAAATATTTGAAATTTGATTTATCCCATTTGATTTTAAACTAAAAATTTAATTAGATTTAAATTGGATTTGTATTTGGATTTGGATTTGATTGATTTTAAATTATGTTGGGAATTATCTATTTTGGGTTTAAACTACTCCTAATCCTTATCCAACTGGGAATTTCCATATCCTATAAATAGGCAGGTACTCCTCCATATTATTTTCTCCACAATTCATCATCCACATATTTTCTACAACAAAAAATAAGTGCATCGTGTCCGTGACCAACATCTCATCGTGCGTGCATCGTGTCCATGTTCCACCATCCATATTCTTATTCCATTTTTATAATTACATCAATTCCTCGTGTCGGACACATCCCCGACACGACTTCGACTCCACCCGTGTTATGTAGGACACAAACCCAGCACGTGTCGGATACTCCGACATAATACCAACCCTAGCCCTAATCCTAACCCTAACCCTAATTTTGGCCGAAGCCCTCACCGGATTCTACCATCTCGACCCCGCCATTACAACAGCCCCCGACTCCTGCCACCCGGCCAGACCACACCGTCGTGCCCTTCCTGGCCAGCGACCCCTGGCCATCACCACAACCATCTCACATCCATCACCACCATGACCCAAACTCCCATCGTCACCACCAACACCCTCGCCAAGTTAACCCACCACCACCATCACGGAATCCGCCACCCGCCAACCCAATACCGGCAATACCCAAACCAAAACAAAACCACCTCTGGTTGCCCAATTCTCCGTCACCAGTACCACCACCACCCCGGTCGTCCCTTAAAACCAAACACAGTCACCGCCACCACGACCGGCCGACCCACCCGAAACCACCACCAAAAATTGGCCATCCCCCGAAAAACCCAAAAATTTCTCAAAAAAATAAAAGAACAAACACCCCCGCCACCACCGTGTCTTACCTCCACGACTGCAGGCGATGCCAGCCCACGTCGGAGCTCCGCCATGCGAGCCTCCGTGCATGTTTGCCACCCTCCAGCTGTCACTAACCCTAACCAACGTGCTCCCGCTCGAGCCCAAGCCCGGAGCAAAGCCAGCTATGGCAGCCGCGAGCCGGCGCCGCCCCCTCCTCCTTCTCCCTGGCTGCATCCCTCTTGAGCCCCGACCAACCTTCCTCTCCTCCGTGAGACGCCACGCAGTTGTCATGGCCGCTGCCCCCTTGCGCCGCCTCCGCCCAGTCTCCGCGCCCGCTCCCGTCAACAAGCTCCGCCGCCGGCGTGCCCTAGCCGCCCGCTCCGTGCCGCCTCCTCTGTAAGCCCTCCTTCCATCTCTTCCTCCCTCACGAGTTCCTCCGCCATCATCGTGGCGCCCAGCCGAGATCCCGACCACCGGAGGTGACCTCTTCCGGACTCCATTTTTTCTCTAACACTCTTTCCAAGATCTAAATTCTCTCTTTGCATCCCATTTATTAGCCATCACTTTACTTTATTTTTTTTATTTTTTTCTTTTATTATTATTTGTTTCTTCTTTCATTAAGTACTGCTGTACTGGAACATCTATATATTTTCTTACTATTAGTAACATTATTTAATACCATCATTATTACTTACTTACCATTATAAATATAATATATATATATATGTATATATAATTATAATTACTATGCCTAAGTATATGATAAAAAAAAAAGAACTCGAATTTGGACCCTATATGTAAAATTTAGAACTGGATTTAGAAGTCCCATATATATTATTAAATATGTTATCTATTTTAATAGGCTATTTGATCTAGAATTTTTTAACAAAAATTGAGTTTTCAAATTTTTAAATAATTATCTAAATTATTTTTACTAATAAAATACAGTTTATATAACTAGAAATCCTATTTTCAGAAAACTTAGTTTTTTGCCTGAAAAGATTTTAGATTTTGCAAGTATTTATTTAAAACTATTTTAAGTACCATAATATATATCCAGAATATCATAAATATTTTCCTAAAACAGTATAATAATTATTTGATCCAATACCTTCTATTCTCATCATGTCCGTGACTAATCACCTAATTCCTATTCTCTTGTGAATTCTGGGCTACTTCCTAACGTCCCTAGCTAATTTGACCGCTCTGGACTCAATGGAACAGTTCGTGCCGTCATCGGAGGTCGTATTGCTTAGTTATAACACTGAAGTTGGATTTCGTGCCATCTTGATTATCGCAGCACCCAGGCGTCAATACCAGGCAAGACACCTTACATTTATTTATTTTAGCTCATATTTCATGCATTATTCATTATTTTCTTTATGCAAATAAACTGTGATACATGGCATAACCTGTTAGAACTTACTGTTCATTTATATTTCTTGCTATGTATTAGCTTTCTTACACATTAAAACCTAGATTTAAGGAACCACATTTGTGTGTTGCATTCATGGCCTTGACACGTTGTATCACGAAGTTGTGTGTCGCATATAGAATAGGGACGTGCGTGATTGGTGGCCACCAGTACGTACAAGCCGTACGATAGGAATAACCGCTAATAGAATTGCATGCTAGTTGGACTTAGCGGTTATCGAGGTTTACTGTTGTGGATACAACATAGTAGGCATTGGGCGGGGAGGACAATTCCTTAGCGTATGGGCTTCGATGCACTTTCTCTTTTGTAACCCGTGAGCTCCGCCGGAGACGCGGGTCAGATTATCCATGATTACTGACGGCCACTGACGTTCTGCGGAACGTTATGCTCTTATTGATTGGGCCTCTGGTGCCCCAAGGGGGACCATGCTGATCCCATTTAGCCAGGGCCCATACGTAGGAAGGATTGTTCTTAACTACATTTCACTTAGAACGGTTAGGCACCTTTATCCGTTAGGTACGAGTACTTTTGGTTTGGGTACTTGTATCTGACCGTGGCTTGGAACAATAACTTGTCGCGGATTAGTTCGTCACATCTTATCCTTGTTTGGTTGTAGGTGTGACTTACTACTTCGATGAGAAGGTATTGAACCTTGTTGGGGTCCGGATACCATATTGGATTCATAGCATGGAAAGATACGTCACCGTGAATTAGTTTACCATCTCCTGTCCTTGTTTGGTTGGGGGGATGGTAAGCTAGTTCAATAGGTGTGTATTGGACCATGTTATAATTCAATTGACTTGTTTATTCCAGCAATATTTATTCAGTTTATATGGCATGATATTATGTGTCTTGTTACGTCCCTCTGAGGACCTGGTTATCTCCCCAGGTGTGTGCTGTTGTCTTTCGCAGGTGTTCTAGCTTTAGCTGTGACCATCTCCATTTTTTCGAAGATGATTGCGCTTGGATCGTCTTCGCTTCGCTCGCCAAACTCATTTCTTTTCTCATGTATTTTTCCTTTACTTGTAGGTAGTAGATTTGTCTCCGCCCAACATATTGTATCAAGACAATTCATTATCATTATATGATATCTTTTATTCATTTATTTTGTGTGGATGAGATTAGTTATGGTTATACTGCATTTTACAGCTTATGTATTCATGCGAGGTTTTCATATATTGGAGTGTACTTCGTATGAATACAGCTGGCATGTCTACGTTCCTAGTCCTACGTATTTTGGGACTGGGATGTTACATATTTTGATGTGGCCTATGCAGGTCAAGATAAATTATTTGGTTACTTTACCGTACCAAGCAAGCCTGCGATTAGGATTAGAAGTCTAGGATCTCATCCACATACTTGACCTCTTCTCTCGATTTCCTATTCGAATTATCGTTCGACTCATCAATTGCATCTTGCTTGATTCCTTTTATCATTATTCTTATCTTCCCTTCGTACTTGCTAGAGATTGACCCTACTAGTTAGATGTCCCTGTCACCCCCAGTTTTCGAATTAGGGGTATTTTTGTTATTTTCAAGTTTTATAATTTTTAGGAAATTTATTTGATTTTATATGATTTTTAGGGATTTATTTGAGTCGGTTTAAATTTTATCCAATTTGGACTTAAATTGGAGACCCGGGTAGCCTGGACACTAGTGGGACCCACATACTAGCTGGGCTTGGCCCACATACTATCCTAATTAGGCTAAAAACCATAAACCCTATTTTTATGGCTTAATTAGTCATTTTAGAGCTTAATTAGTTAAATAAAATTTGACCGAAACGAACCAAACCAAACCCGAACCAACCCAACCTAAGTCTATTGGGTTTGGGGGCTTAATGGGCTTCACCCAAACCCAATATCCCACACCCCCCACCCACATGGCCGGCCACAAGATGGACAACCCCCCTTTCTTCTCCACAAGTAAACTCTCTCTCTCTCTAATTTCTTTCTTCTTCCCAAAGCTTTCTTTCCTCCAAGAAAACCTATTCTAGGTATGTAATTAATTCTTCATTTATTATCTTTTGCATTTAATATCTTCACAATAATTATAGAGGGAGAGATTCTCTACACTTTGCCCACAAATTTTGTAGGATTCCCTAGAAATCTAGGTTAGAGATTTTTAGGGGTTTTTATTATTTAGAGTGGTAAATATATATATGTGTATATATATGTGTATGTATTATATATATATAATTAAATTTGTGTGTGTGTAGAGAAATGGTACAGGTGATGGTGTGTGAGAGTGGTGGTGGGAATGAGTGTCATGAGATGGTGGTGGTGGTGTGTTCGTGTGAGAGTGTTTGTGTGTGTGAGTCTGTTTGTGTGAGGGTGTGAGTGTGTTTGTATTTATATATATATATATATATATATATATATATATATATATATATATATATATATATATATATATATATATACGTTTGTGTGTATATATATGTATCTATATGTGTGTGTGTGTATATATGGATATATAGATAGATGGATAGACATATGGGTATATATATATATATATATATATATATATATATATATATATATATATATATATATATATATATATATATATATAGATACATATATATACACACAAACGTATATATACACACAATAGATACATATATATACACATATATATATATATATATATATATATATATATATAGATATATATTATATATAGATACATATATATACATATATATACACACATATAGATACATATATATACACACAAACGTATATATATATATATATATATATAATATATATATATATATATATATATATATATATATATATATATGTATAGAGAAGAGTAGAATGAGAAGAAGAAGAAGAAGTGAAGCAACAGCAGCAGCCTACAGCTGCAACAGCAGCTAGCAGGCAGTAGCAGCTGCAGCCATAGCAGCAAGCAGCTGCAGCAAATAGCAGCAAGGCTGTAGCAGCAGCTACATCAGTTCCCCCCCCCATTTTAGCCTCCCATTTGCCCTATAAATCCCCTATGTAGATATATATATGTATATATATATATATATATATATATATAATATATATATATATTTTTTTTTTTTATGTATATATATATATATATATTTTATATATATATATATATATATATATATATATATATATATATATATATATATATATATATATATATAGATAAGTATATATATGTATAGATGGATAATTTGATAGTTAGAAAGAAGAATAAGAGGAAGGATTAGAAGAGATTAGAAAGAAGATTAGAAGAATTAGAAATAGGAAGTAGGAAAGGAATGAGAAGGAAAAAGATAAGGAATTAGAGTAAGAAAGAGAAGAAGGGAATTAGTAAGGAAGAGAAGAAGAGAATTAGAAGAAGAAAGAAAGAAGTTAGGAAGAAGAATTAGAGTTGGAAGAATAGGAAGAAGAAGGATTAGAAGAATTAGGAAGAGAAAATTAGAATAGGATTTAGAGGAGGTTGAGTTAGAGGGTGAAACGGAGCTCCGAGTATCAGAACGCGATAAAACTTGGCGTAGACCTAGATTATATGAATTAGATTTTGCCGGTAGGCTCCCGAGTGGAAATCTGGGTTGTAGGGCGCCGGTATCGCGCCGTACCATTGTGTATCTTGAAATATTCAAGATATCGGCAATGGGCCGTATCATGGACTAGACGTCCACTTTATCTAGGTATCTTGGTAGGTAACGTATGTATAGGTTAGTATCCTACTACCCTAGGGAGCACGGGTCAAAATACCAAGCGTAGGTAGGCTAACTTGATAATTGCCTAAGTTAGAATTTTACCCTTTTTAAGGGTAAAATAGGATATTGGCCTACGGCCAAGATTTGAGTTTCCAAGTCCAAGATGGACTTGGATATGGGTTGTAAGGGTTGGTAATGATTAGAAATAGCCGCCTAGACCTAATCTTGACCCCAGTTGACCACGGTTGACTTTTTAGACCAAAAATCAACTATGGGTCAACACTTTACCCAATTTAGTCCCAAATTCCATTAAACTTGGACAGTTGACCAAAAATCAACTATTAGTCACAAGTGACCTAGGGTTGACCTAGAGTTGACCTAGAGTTGACCAGAGTTGACCTGTTGACCAAAAGTCAACTGTAAGTCAACTTTCGACCTAGTTTGATTCGGATTGACTTCCAATGTCCTCCCATGACCAAGATTGACCCAACTAGACATGTCTTGACCTAGAATGACTTGATAGAATTTAATTTGATTTAACTTTACTTCCTAAACATAGTATTGATACATCTTGTTCTCTATAGGTCCTCGAGACACTGCAGTGGATCCGGTCGACATATTTTATCATCTTGCAGGCGAGTACATTCTCTGATAACTTATTCCCAATTTATGATAACTGTTATGATTCATGTACTTAGTGTAGATATGCTTATTCCTGACACATGGTTCTCACGGATTGGTATTCTTGGATCCCGACGAGAGATGTTTCTCCTTCTTAGGTTGGCATGTATTGTGCAAGCTTCCTTGTAGTTCTTGCTCAATATTTGGTCACTGATTCTAGAGAAGGCTAGCTACCTTCTCATTAGAATCCCGTGCAGTACGTGTCCTGTTTGGATCCATTCTACCAGTTGGGGTAGGGGGAGTAGTAGCGTATGCCTGTGATCATATCCCCTTGTATTCTTGAACAGTGTGAGTCATATACCGTACTTATGACTTGCCAGGCCAGTTCTCGACAGGTACCCAAGCCGATCACAAGTTGAAACTATTACTCACACATATTGGACATATGGCTTACCTTGATTTGTGTACATACCATGATTCAGTTCTACTTTCTTGTTCTAGCTCTAGCTCTACAGCTTACCATGCCATGATACATACATGTATACTCCATGATTCATTGTATATGCTCTATTTACAGTCTTATAGCTTTTATTCTATCTTGAGATCTGTTATAAGATATATGTACTCGTTCCATCCTGACTGGATTGTTGACAAAATATTACAGATGCCGATGAGGGAGATTGCAGTACCTACTACGGTCCGGATGACGTAGTGGGCCTAGACTTGGTCACGCAGGGCTTAGCTCCGCCTGACGAGACTTTACCTATTGCTTAGTTAGAGTAGGTCTTTTGTACTGGACTTTGTCTCCAGTTACTTTTGAGACTGTATTACATTTGGACTGTATTAGAGACTGGACTTGTATATTATTTATGTTTGGACTTGACAGGTTATATTTTATCGTCTTGTTGTCTTTATCTTTCAGTCTTTACTTTATCATCTTAGAGTTGTGATTGAGCACTCATATATATTCATTGCTTGTCCTCCGTTCGGAGTTGACCATATTCTCGACAGGTTTTTGATATATATATAAACTGTTGTTAGACTAGAAAATCTACAACGTTCCACGCCGTTTTTCCAGTAAGGGCTGGGCGTTGTCGCATCACGTGCCCTTATAGCGGGTGCGGGTCGTGACACGTTTTAGTGGTAGCCCACGCAGGTCCTGAATTCGCAATTAGTGCGATGTCGTAGCGGCACTCGTCTTAGAGTGTTGACTACGAGCCTGTGTTACACATAGGAGGTAGTAGGCTAAGAGTACTCAATCACAGTAGGATCTTTCCTTACTTATCTTGCTTACCATCTTTGATATTGATTTACTGCATTCTATCTGTCCTCCTTTGATATAATCCTTTATTTGCCATATTTATATATTCTTTTCAATCTGTCTCCAGGATGGTTTTGACTCATTCTCCCGGTGAGGAGCACGGGGAGACGGAGAGGTCTGCTACCTCTGGCGGACAGGCGCCGGTCACTTTCCCTGCAGATGAGACTTCTATTGGGGCTCTCGGGGGTACTCCTCCAGCGCTCTCGATGACCGTCCCTGGGGCCATTGCGGGTGCTCTTCCCGCAGTGACGGGGGCTACGGCGGGATCTATCGGGGGGTTCTTCCTCCTCAGCAGGGGACTCCTCCGGTGATGGTGGAAGCTATTCCTCAGTTGCCTTCTCTGTCCACAGACATGGGGCAGATGCTCGCATTCTTTCAGCAGGTGCTGGAGTCCCAGCAGGCCCAGTACGAGGCTCAGTTGAGGCTGATAGAGGCCATGCGCCAGGGCATGGATGATGCACACAGGTTGGCTATGGCGGCAGTGGAGCGTGGGGCTCCACAGAGGGAGGTACAGCAGTAGCAGTAGAAGATCGGGGATATCCAGGCTTTCAAGAAGATTGGTCCGAGGGATTTCAAGGGGACCGAGGGCATTATTTATGCTGATGACTGGCTCGAGGATATCGAGCGCCAGATGAGGGCCTCCCGCCTGGCAGACGACCTGAAGGTCGAGGCGGTTGGCTTACAGTTGTTAGATGTTGCCCGGACATGGTTCCGGAACGAGCCGACTCTCGCAGAAGAAGGCCACACTTGTGCTGACTTTCGGGCCCTGTTCAGAGAGAAGTTCTTTTCCCCCACGGACAAGATCGACCTAGTGCGGCAGTTTCAGAACCTGCCGCAGGGCGGTATGACAGTGGAGGAGTATGCGGCGGAGTTCGGCCGGCTGAGCCGATACGCCGAGTACATGGTGAGCGACCCGGTGATCCGAGCAGAGCGCTTTC
Organism: Iris pallida; assembly: GCA_029216955.1. Classification (NCBI taxonomy): domain Eukaryota; kingdom Viridiplantae; phylum Streptophyta; class Magnoliopsida; order Asparagales; family Iridaceae; genus Iris; species Iris pallida. The sequence continues at coordinate 7,000,497 of JANAVB010002796.1, forward strand.
GGAAGAGATTGACATGGGATATCAAGATCCTGATCCCTTCCTTCTATGCGACATATGCAGAGGTTTATGCGGAGGCTCGAAAGGTGGAGCAGGAGTGGGGCTTGAAGCCGAAGAGGGATCGCGATTTGTTTTCGGGGGCCAGTAGCAGCGCAGGGGCTGCTAAGCGCCCTCAGCTTCAGCATCAGTCTTTCCAGCATCATCAACAGCAGGGGCAGGCCAGAGCGTCTGTCTAGAGGGGTCAGCAGCGTCCGGGACAGGATGATCTATCGTGCCACTTCTGTAAGAAGCCCGGTCACCTCTTTGAGTTCTGCAGCAGGAGGCTGGGACTGTGTCTCTTTTGCGGTGCCGCTGGACCTCAGATGCGGGAGTGTCCCAAGAACTCCCGTGCCACTGGAGCAGCTCAGAGGGCACCTGTTCAGAGGGCACCAGCTAGTGTGCCGGTAGTTCAGCAGCGGGGTCCACTTCCGACCCAGCAGCAGCAGTTTGTTCAGCACCGCCAGCAGAGGGGTGGTCAGGGTAGAGCCTTTGATCTTGCAGCCGAGGAGATGGAGCCTATTATGGATGTTGTCACAGGTTCTATTCTGCTCGATTCTTTTCCAGCTTTGGCCTTATTTGATTCTGGTGCTACGCACAGTTTTGTGTCTGTTTCTTTTGCACTTAGGCACAATATTATTGCTGAGTATCTTGGTAGGACTTGCAAGATTATGACTGGGAATGGCATCATCCTAGTTAATAATGTTTGTAAGGGGCGGAGAGTTTCTTTGAGAGGCCGGGAGCTGAGTGCGTGTTTGCTCGTAATGCCACTTCCGAGTTACGATGTGGTACTCGGTATGGACTGGTTGAGCATGCACCATGCTAGCATCGACTGCAGAGGGGGCAAGATTCTGTTTAGGCCGCCGAGACAGCTGGAGTATGAGTTCACCAGGGGTGCAGCGGAGCAGGGAGATGGATTCTGTGGAGCGTTGTTGGCGGGGCCGGTGTTGCCACATCCACTCATTGCTGAGTTCTTGGATGTCTTTCCCGAGGAGCTGTCCGGGATGCCGCCAGATCGTGATGTTGAGTTTTCTATAGACCTAGTGTCGGGCGTTGAGCCTATCTCCCAGCATGTCTATAGAATCAACAACAGTGAGTTAGCGGAGCTGAAGAGACAGGTCGACGAGCTGGAGGACAAGGGTTTTATTCGATCTAGTTCTTCACCTTAGGGCACGCCAGTTCTTTTCGTCCCCAAGAAGGATGGTACGGTACGTCTGTACATTGATTACAGGTCGCTCAACAACCTTACCATCAAGAACAAGTATCCTTTGCCAAGGATTGATGACTTGTTCGACCAGTTGAGCGGCGCGAGGGTGTTCTCGAAGATCGACTTGCGTACCGGGTACCATCAGCAGAAGGTGAAGCGGGATGACATTTCGAAGACTGCCTTTCGGACCCGCTATGGCCAGTATGAGTATACCGTCATGCCGTTTGGGTTGACCAACGCCCCGGCGGTATTCATGAACTTGATGAACAAGGTATTTCATCAGTACCTTGACAAGTTCGTGGTGGTCTTCATTGATGACATTCTCATCTATTCGAACACACCAGAGGAGCACGAGGAGCACCTGAGGATTGTGTTGGACACTCTCAGGAGGGAGCAGCTGTATGGAAAGCTGTCCAAGTGCGAGTTCTTCTTGGATCGCGTGGAGTTCCTAGGCCATGTTGTCTCTGGCGAGGGGATTTCAGTGGATCCGAAGAAGATTTCTGCGATGGATTCCTGGTCTAACTCGAGCTCAGTAGCAGAGGTTCGGAGTTTTGTGGGTTTGGCAGGTTACTACCGGAGGTTCGTGCAGGACTTTTCCAGGATTGCCCAGCTGATGACCCGCCTTACCAGGAAGGACTAGGAGTTTGTTTGGTCCGAGGAGTGCTAGGCCGCCTTCGAGGAGCTGAAGGCGAGGTTGACTACCGCTCCTATCTTGACGCTGCCATCTGGATCTGGTAGTTATACGATCTACAGTGATGCTTCAAGATGGGGTTTGGGTTGTGTGCTTCAGCAACACGGGAAGGTAATTGCCTATGCATCTAGGCAGTTACGTCCTCATGAGAGGAATTACCCTACCCACGATCTGGAGCTGGCAGCGGTCATCTTTGCTTTGAAGCTATGGAAACACTATCTGTACGGAGAGCGAGTTGAGATCTATACAGATCACAAGAGCTTGAAGTACGTGTTTACCCAGAAGGAGCTGAATATGAGGCAAAGGCGATGGTTAGAGCTGATGAAGGATTTTGATATATCCTTACAGTACCATCCGGGGAAGGCCAATATGGTCACGGATGCTTTGAGCAGGTATCCCGTAGCCATGTGTTTGACGATGGATCGTCACCTTCTGGCAGATCTGGAGAGCTTGGGCATAGAGGTGATAGTTCCAGTGTTCGAGGCACAGATGTGGGGTGTCCAGGTGCAGTCGGAGCTAATGGACAGAGTCAGGGCAGCTCAGTTTGAGGATGAGGCTCTGAGAGTCATCAGGGAGCAGGTCCAGATAGGACTGTTGGATGAGTTCTCTATAGCGGGGGATGGGTCGTTGAGGCATGGTACCAGATTGTGTGTGCCGAGCGGAGGACTTCGGAAGGAGGTTCTTCAGGAGGTGCACCGTTCTCAGTACTCTATGCATCCCGGAGCCAACAAGATGTATAGAGACTTGAGACAGCATGTTTGGTGGTATGGCATGAAACGGGAGGTGGCTCAGTTCGTTTCTAGATGCTTAGTGTGCCAGCAGGTGAAGGTCGGGAGGCAGAGACCCGGTGGATTGCTCCAGCCACTATCCATTCCTGAGTGGAAGTGGGAGCATATCACTATAGACTTTGTATCTGGGCTTCCGCGCTCTCCAGGAGGGAAGAATACGATTTGGGTCATTGTTGATCGATTGACCAAATCGGCCCACTTTTTGCCTTTCAAAGTGGGTTTGTCGACGGAGAGGTTGGCCGAGATGTACGTACGACAGATAGTCCAGTTGCATGGGGTTCCAGTGAGTATAGTCTCGGATCGGGACAGCCGATTCACTTCTCACTTCTGGAGGAGTTTGCAGTTTAGCTTGGGCACATCGCTCAAGTTCAGTACCGCATACCACCCTCAGACAGACGGGCAGTCGGAGAGGACGATTCAGACCCTCAAGGATATGCTGCGTACCTGTGTCTTGGACTTCGGAGGATCTTGGAAGGACCACCTTCATTTGGTAGAGTTTGCTTACAACAACAGCTACCAAGCCAGTATAGAGATGGTAGTAGATGTTGCAGAGAAGGTCAGGGTTATCAGAGATAGACTTCGGGTGGCGCAGGATAGGAAGCGGCATTGGGCCGATAGCCACCGGAGGCCATTGGAGTTTGAGGTATAATTTAGATTTTTCTAGTGTTGGAGTCTGATTGTGATTGTTTTAGATCAAGCTCTAAGTCTTGTGTTTTGTTCTAGGTTGATGATCTTGTCTTTCTGCGAATTTCTTCGACGCGTGGCACGATTCATTTTGGTGGCGGCGGGAAGCTTAGTCCACGACACATCGGACCATTCCGTATCTTGGGCAGGGTCGCTACAGTGGCTTACCGACTGGAGTTACCGCCCACGCTAGTGGGTGTGCACAGCGTGTTCCATGTGTCGCAGATGAGACGGTACGTGGCAGATCCCAGTCATGTCTTAGAACACTCCGAGATCGAGGTGGGACCGACACTCAGCTATCCAGAGAAGCCGGTTGAGATCTTGGACCGAAGAGAGAAGGTGCTCCGGAACCAGGTCATTCCCTTGGTTCGTGTTGCATGGAGACACCACTCTCCAGGTGAGTCCACCTGGGAGAGGGAGGACGACATGCGGGAGCGATTCCCACATCTCTTCGAGCCTTGAGGTAAAATTCTATCTTTTTACTTCCTTGTTTTGTTCATGATTGCTGTGTTAGTTTTCATTCAATTTCGAGGACGAAATTTTTTTTAGGAGGGTAGATTTGTCACCCCAAGTTTTCGAATTAGGGGTATTTTCGTCATTTTCAAGTTTTATAATTTTTAGGAATTTTATTTGATTTTATATGATTTTTAGGGATTTATTTGAGTCGGTTTGAATTTTATCCAATTTGGACTTAAATTGGAGACCCGGGTAGCCTGGACACTATTGGGACCCACATACTAGCAGGGCTTGGCCCACATACTATCCTAATTAGGCTAGAAACCATAAACCCTATTTTCATGACTTAATTAGTCATTTTAGAGCTTAATTAGTTAATTAAAATTTGACCGAAACGAACCGAACCAAACCCGAACCAACCCAACCAAAGTCTATTGGGTTTAGGGGCTTAATGGGCTTCACCCAAACCCAATATCCCCCCCCACATGGCCGGCCACAAGATGGACAACCCCCCCTTTCTTCTCCACAAGTAAACTCTCTCTCTCTCTCTAATTTCTTTCTTCTTCCCAAAGCTTTCTTTCCTCCAAGAAAACCTATTCTAGGTATGTAATTAATTCTTCATTTATTATCTTTTGCATTTAATGTCTTCACAATAATTATAGAGGAAGAGATTCTCTACACTTTGCCCACAAATTTTGTAGGATTCCCTAGAAATCTAGGTTAGAGATTTTTAGGGGTTTTTATTATTTAGAGTGGTAAATATATATATATATATATATATATATATATATATATATATATATATATATATATATATATATGTGTATGTATTATATATATATAATTAAATTTGTGTGTGTGTAGAGGAATGGTAGAGGTGATGGTGTGTGAGAGTGGTGGTGGGAATGAGTGTCATGAGATGGTGGTGGTGGTGTGTTCGTGTGAGAGTGTTTGTGTGTGTGTGTGTGTGTGTGTTTGTGTGAGGGTGTGAGTGTGTTTGTATTTATATATATATATAGATATGTGTATGTATTTATATATATATATATATATATAGATATACGTTTGTGTGTATATATATGTATCTATATGTGTGTGTGTGTATATATGGATATATAGATAGATGGATAGACATATGGGTATATATATATATATATATATATATATATATATATATATATATATATATATATATATATATATATATATATATATATAGAAGAGTAGAATGAGAAGAAGAAGAAGAAGTGAAGCAACAGCAGCTAGCAGGCAGTAGCAGCTGCAGCCATAGCAGCAAGCAGCTGCAGCAATAGTAGCAAGGCTGTAGCAGCAGCTACAGCAGTTCCCCCCCCCCCATTTTAGCCTCCCATTTGCCCTATAAACCCCCCTATGTAGATATATATATGTATATATATATATATATATATATATATATATATATATATATATATATATATATATATGTATAGATGGATAATTTGATAGTTAGAAAGAAGAATAAGAGGAAGGATTAGAAGAGATTAGAAAGAAGATTAGAAGAATTAGAAATAGGAAGTAGGAAAGGAATGAGAAGGAAAAAGATAAGGAATTAGAGTAAGAAAGAGAAGAAGGGAATTAGTAAGGAAGAGAAGAAGAGAATTAGAAGAAGTAAGAAAGAAGTTAGGAAGAAGAATTAGAGTTGGAAGAATAGGAAGAAGAAGTTAGAAGAAGAAGGATTAGAAGAATAGGAAGAATTAGGAAGAGAAAATTAGAATAGGATTTAGAGGAGGTTGAGTTAGAGGGTGAAACGGAGCTCCGAGTATCGGAACGCGATGAAACTTGGCGTAGACCTAGATTATATGAATTAGATTTTGCAGGTAGGCTCCCGAGTGGAAATCGGAGTTGTAGGGTGCCGGTATCGTGTCGTACCATTGCGTATCTTGAAATATTTAAGATATCGGCAATGGGCCGTATCATGGACTAGACGTCCACTTTACTTAGGTATCTTGGTAGGTAACGTATGCATAGGTTAGTATCCTACTACCTAGGGAGGACGGGTCAAAATACCAAGCGTAGGTAGGCTAACTTGATAATTGCTTAAGTTAGAATTTTACCCTTTTTAAGGGTAAAATAGGATATTGGCCTACGGCCAAAATTTGAGTTTCCAAGTCCAAGATGGACTTGGATATGGGTTGTAAGGGTTGGTAATGATTAGAAATAGCCGCCTAGACCTAGTCTTGACCCAGGTTGACCACGGTTGACTTTTTAGACCAAAAGTCAACTATGGGTCAACACTTTACCCAATTTAGTCCCAAATTCCATTAAACTTGGACAGTTGACCAAAAATCAACTATTAGTCACAAGTGACCTAGGGTTGACCTAGAGTTGACCTAGAGTTGACCAGAGTTGACCAAAAGTCAACGGTAAGTCAACTTTCGACCTAGTTTGATTCAGATTGACTTCCAATGTCCTCCCATGACCAAGATTGACCCAACTAGACATGTCTTGACCTAGAATGACTTGATAGGATTTAATTTGATTTAACTTTACTTCCTAAACATAGTATTGATACGTCTTGTTCTCTATAGGTCCTCGAGACACTGCAGTGGATCCGGTCGACATATTTTATCATCTTACAGGCGAGTACATTCTCTGATAACTTATTCCCAATTATGATAACTGTTATGATTCATGTACTTAGTGTAGGTATGCTTATTCCTGACACATTGTTCTCACGGATTGGTATTCTTGGATCCCGACGAGAGATGTTTCTCCTTCTTAGGTTGGGATGTATTGTGCAAGCTTCCTTGTAGTTCTTGCTCAATATGTGGTCACTGATTCTAGAGAAGGCTAGCTACCTTCTCATTAGAATCCCGTGCAGTGACGTGTCCTGTTTGGATCCATTCTACCAGTTGGGGTAGGAAGAGTAGTAGCGTATGCCTGTGATCATATCCCCTTGTATTCTTGAATAGTGTGAGTCATATACCGCACTTATGACTTGCCAGGCCAGTTCTCGACAGGTACCCAAGCCGATCACAAGTTGAAACTATTACTCACACACATTGGACATATGGCTTACCTTGATTTGTGTACATACCATGATTCAGTTCTACTTTCTTGTTCTAGCTCTAGCTCTACAGCTTACCATACCATGATACATACATGTACAATCCATGATTCATTGTATATGCTCTATTTACAGTCTTATAGCTTTTATTCTATCTTAAGATCTGTTATAAGATATATGTACTCGTTCCATCCTGACTGGATTATTGACAAAATATTACAGATGCCGATGAAGGAGATTGCAGTACCTACTACGGTCCGGATGACGTAGTGGGCCTAGACTTGGTCCCGCAGGGCTTAGCTCCGCCTGACGAGACTTTACCTATTGCTTAGTTAGAGTAGTTCTTTTGTACTGGACTTTGTCTCCAGTTACTTTTGAGACTGTATTACATTTGGACTGTATTAGAGACTGGACTTGTATATTATTTGTGTTTGGACTTGACAGGTTATATTTTATCGTCTTGTTGTCTTTATCTTTCAGTCTTTACTTTATCATCTTAGAGTTGTGATTGAGCACTCATATATATTCATTGCTTGTCCTCCGTTCGGAGTTGACCATATTCTCGACAGGTTTTTGATATATATATATATAAACTGTTTTTTAGACTAAAAAATCTACAGCGTTCCACGCCATTTTTCCGGTGAGGCTGGGCGTTGTCACGTCACGTGCCCTTATAGCGGGTGCGGGTCGTGACACGTTTTAGTGGTGGCCCACGCAGGTCCTGAAGTCGCAATTAGTGCGATGTTGTAGCGACACTCGTCCTAGAGTGTTGACTACGAGCCTGTGTTACACATAGGAGGTAGTAGGCAAAGAGTACTCAATCACAGTAGGATCTTTCCTTGCTTATCTTGCTTACCGTCTTTGATATTGATTTACTGCATTCTAGCTGTCCTCCTTTGATATAATCCTTCATGTGCCATATTGATATATTCCTTTCAATCTGTCTCCAGGATGGTTATGACTCATTCTCCCGGTGAGGAGCACGGGGAGACGGAGAGGTCTGCTACCTCTGACGGACAGGAGCCGGTCACTTTTCTTGCAGATGGGACTTCTATTGGGGCTCTCGGGGGTACTCCTCCAGCGCTCTCGATGACCGTCCCTAGGGCCATTGCGGGTGCTCTTTCCGCAGTGCCGGGGGCTACGGCGGGAGCTGTCGGGGGCGTTCTTCCTCCTCAGCAGGGGACTCCTCCGGTGATGGTGGAAGCTATTCCTCAGTTGCCTTCTCTACCCACAGACATGGGGCAGATGCTCGCGTTCTTTCAGCAAGTGCTGGAGTCCCAGCGGGCCCAGCACGAGGCTTAGTTGAGGCATACAGAGGCCATGCGCCAGGGCATGGAAGATGCACACAGGTTGGCTATGGCGGCAGTGGAGCGTGGGGCTCCACAGAGGGAGGTGCAGCAGTAGCAGCAGAAGATCGGGGATATCCAAGCTTTCAAGAAGCTTGGTCCGAGGGATTTTAAGGGGACCGAGGACATTATTTATGCTGATGACTGGCTCGAGGATATTGAGCGCCAGATGAGGGCCTCCCGCCTGGAAGACGACCTGAAGGTCGAGGCGGTTGGCTTACAGTTGTTAGATGTTGCCCGGACATGGTTCCGGAACGAGCCGGTTCTTGCAGGAGAGGGCCACACTTGGGCTGAGTTTCAGGCCCTGTTCAGAGAGAAGTTCTTTTCCCCCACGGACAAGATCGGCCTAGTACGGCAGTTTCAGAACCTGCAGCAGGGCGGTATGACCGTGGAGGAGTATGTGCGGAGTTCGGCCGGCTGAGCCGATACGCCGAGTACATGGTGAGCGACCCGGTGATCCGAGCAGAGCGCTTCCGGAAGGGATTGACATGGGATATCAAGATCCTGATCCCTTCCTTCTATGCGACATATGCAGAGGTTTATGCGGTGGCTCGGAAGGTGGAGCGGGAGTGGGGCTTGAAGACGAAGAGGGATCGTGATTTGTTTTCGGAGGCTAGTAGCAGCACAGGGGCTGCTAAGCACCCTCAGCTTCAGCATCAGTCTTTTCAGCATCATCAGCAGCAGGGGCAGGCCAGAGCGTATGTCCAGAGGGGTCAGCAGCGTCCGGGGCAGGATGATCTATCGTGCCACTTCTGTAAGAAGCCCGGTCACCTCTTTGAGTTCTGCAGCAGGAGGCTGGGACTGTGTCTCTTTTGCGGTGCCGCTGGGCCTCAGATGCGGGAGTGTCCCAAGAACTCCCGTGCCACTGGAGCAGCTCAGAGGGCACCAGCTAGTATGCCGGTAGTTCAGCAGCGGGGTCCACTTCCGGCCCAGCAGCAGCAGTTTGTTCAGCACCGCCAGCAGAGGGGTGGTCAGGGTAGAGCCTTTGCTCTTGCAGCCGAGGAGATGGAGCCTATTATGGATGTCGTCACAGGTTCTATTCTGCTCGATTCTTTTCCAGCTTTAGCCTTATTTGATTCTGGTGCTACGCACAGTTTTGTGTCTGTTTCTTTTGCTCTTAGGCACAATATTATTGCTGAGTATCTTGGTAGGACTTGCAAGATTATGACTGGGAATGGCATCATCCTAGTTAATAATGTTTGCAAGGGGCGAAGATTTTCTTTGAGAGGCCGGGAGCTGAGTGCGTGTTTGCTCGTAATGCCACTTCCGAGTTACGATGTGGTACTCGATATGGACTGGTTGAGCATGCACCACGCTAGCATCGACTGCAGAGGGGGCAGGATTCTGTTTAGGCTACCGGGAGAGCCGGATTATGAGTTCACCAGGGGTGCAGCGGAGCAGGGAGATGGATTCTGTGGAGCATTGTTGGCGGGGCCGGTGTTGCCACATCCACTAATTGCTGAGTTCTTGGATGTCTTTCCCGAGGAGCTGCCCGGGATGCCGCCAGATCATGATGTTGAGTTTTCTATAGACTTAGTGTCGGGCGCTGAGCCTATCTCCCAGCACGTCTATAGAATCAACAACAGTGAGTTAGCGGAGCTAAAGAGACAGGTCGACGAGCTGGAGGATAAGGACTTTATTCGATCTAGTTCTTCACCTTGGGGCGCGCCAGTTCTTTTCGTCCCCAAGAAGGATGGTACGGTACGTCTGTGCATTGATTACAGGGCGCTCAACAACCTTACCATCAAGAATAAGTATCATTTACCAAGGATTGATGACTTGTTCGACCAGTTGAGCGGTGCGAGGGTGTTCTCGAAGATCGACTTGCGTACCAGGTACCATCAGCTGAAGGTGAAGCGGGATGACATTCTGAAGACTGCCTTTTGGACCCGCTATGGCCAGTATGAGTATACCGTCATGCCGTTTGGGTTGACCAACGCCCCGGCGGTATTCATGAACTTGATGAACAAGGTATTTCATCAGTACCTTGACAAGTTCGTGGTGGTCTTCATTGATGACATTCTCATCTATTCGAAGACACCAGAGGAGCACGATGAGCACCTCAGGATTGTGTTGGACACTCTCAGCTAGGGAGCAGCTGTATGGGAAGTTGTCCAAGTGCGAGTTCTTCTTGGATCGCGTGGAGTTCCTAGGCCATGTTGTCTCTGGCGAGGGGATTTCAGTGGATCCGAAGAAGATTTCTGCGGTGGAGTCCTGGTTTACCCCGAGCTCAGTAGCAGAGGTTCGGAGTTTTCTGGGTCTGGCAGGTTACTACCGGAGGTTCGTGCAGGACTTTTCCAAGATTGCCCAGCCGGTGACCCGCCTTACCAGGAAGGACGAGGAGTTTGTTTGGTCCGAGGAGTGCCAGGCCGCCTTCGAGGAGCTGAAGGCGAGGTTGACTACTGCTCCTATCTTGACGCTGCCATCTGGATCTGGTGGTTATACGATCTACAGTGATGCTTCAGGACGGGGTTTGGGTTGTGTGCTTCAGCAGCACGGGAAGGTAATTGCCTATGCATCTAGGCAGTTACGTCCTCATAAGAGGAATTACCCTACCCACGATCTGTAGCTGGCAGCGGTCATCTTTGCTTTGAAGCTGTGGAAATACTATCTGTACGGAGAGCGAGTTGAGATCTATACAGATCACAAGAGCTTAAAGTACGTGTTTACCCAGAAGGAGCTGAATATGGGGCAGAGGCGATGGTTAGAGCTGATGAAGGATTTTGATATATCCTTACAGTACCATCCGGGGAAGGCCAACGTGGTTGCGGATGCTTTGAGCAGGTATCTCGTAGCCATGTGTTTGACGATGGATCGTCACCTTCTGGCAGATCTGGAGAGCTTGGGCATAGAGGTGATAGTTCCAGGGTTCGAGGCGCAGATGTGGGGTCTCCAGGTGCAGTCAGAGCTGATGTACAGAGTCAGGGCAGCTCAGTTTGAGGATGAGGCTCTGAGAGTCATTAGGGAGCAGGTCCAGATATGACTGTTGGATGAGTTCTCTATAGCGGGGGATGGGTCGTTGAGGCATGGTACCAGATTGTGTGTGCCGAGCGGAGGACTTCGGGAGGAGGTTCTTCAGGAGGCGCACCGTTCTCAGTACTCTATGCATCCCGGAGCCAGCAAGATGTATAGAGACTTGAGATAGCATGTTTGGTGGTATGGCATGAAACGGAAGGTGGCTTAGTTCGTTTCTAGATGCTTAGTGTGCCAGCAGGTGAAGGTCGGGAGGCAGAGACCCGGTGGATTGCTCCAGCCACTACCCATTCCTGAGTGGAAGTGGGAGCATATCACTATGGACTTTGTATCTGGGCTTCCGCGCTCTCCAGGAGGGAAGGATGCGATTTGGGTCATTGTTGATCGATTGACCAAATCGGCCCACTTTTTGTCTTTCAAAGTGGGTTTGTCGACGGAAAGGTTGGGCGAGATGTACGTGTGGCAGATAGTACGGTTGCACGAGGTTCCAGTAAGTATAGTCTCGGATCGGGACAGCCGATTTACTTCTCACTTCTGGAGGATATGCTGCGTACCTGTGTCTTGGACACATCGCTCAAGTTCAGTACCGCATACCACTCCCAGACAGACGGGCAGTCGGAGAGGACGATTCAGACCCTCGAGGATATGCTGCGTACCTGTGTCTTGGACTTCGGGGGATCTTGGGAGGACTACCTTCACTTGGTAGAGTTTGCTTACAACAACAGCTACCAAGCCAGTATAGAGATGTCACCTTTCGAGGCTCTATACGGACGGAGGTGCCATACTCCCTTGTCTTGGGATGATATCGGCGATAGGGTTTTGCTTGGCCCTGAGATGGTAGTAGATGCTGCAGAGAAGGTCAGGGTTATCAGAGATAGACTTCGGGTGGCGCAGGATAGGCAGCGGCATTGGGCCGATAGCCACCGGAGGCCATTGGAGTTTGAGGTATAATTTAGATTTTTCTAGTGTTGGAGTCTGATTGTGATTGTTTTAGATCAAGCTCTAAGTCTTGTGTTTTGTTCTATATAGTGCCCCGTCCCGCAAAGTCAATCGGAGGAATCGAAACGCCGACGGTGTTCCGCCTTAGCCTTGCAACGGCTGCTCGAAGGCTCGCTCGGTCAAGACGACCGCTCGCTTCGGCTCTCCTGGAATGCTAAAAACAACCCGGCCAATGTGGCAGTCTATCCTAGCATACTGGTCCCTCAACCAATCCATCCCTAAGACCACATCATAATCGGCCATCGGGAATTCTATCAATCTAGCGGGGAATTCTCTACCGCTAACTACGATCCGACACGAGGAAAATACTCTATCTATACCCACAAGTCCGTTACCAGTAAGTATATTAAGCCTTACTGATAATGACTCGGGCTCCAATCCTATCCGTGTCGTGAATCGTGCAGACATAAATGAATGCGATGCACCAGAATCAAATAAAGCTGAAGCTGGAAAGGTGTTGACGAGAATAGTACCTGCCACTACCTCACCTGGTGTTACTCCTTCTTCTCCCATGGTCAAGGCCAACACTTGACCATGTCCTCTGGGGGCGGGTCCCCTCTGCTGAAAATTCCTCTGCCTGCCCTGGATCAGGGCTTGGGCCTGAGCATACTGCTGCGGTCTCTGCTGCTGGAATGCCTGGGCCTGCGTCAGCAATGGCCTCGGGAGCGGGTACTGCAACTGCTGCTGCTGCTGGACTGGCGCTGGTCCTCTAACTGAAGGACTAGAGAAAGCTGATGAACTCCCCCTGTTCGGGCAGTTTCCAACCCTGTGGTCCGGGGCACCACAAACCAAGCACAATCCCTGTGCTCTGCGACACTCTGACACCACATGCCCTGGCTTCCCGCAGTGTGAACATCCCACTGCGGAAGACTGCTTCTGCTTCTGTTGCTGAGGGTGCGTCGGGGTAGAATGCTGAACCGACGTCACCGAGGCCGCCCGCCTCGGAGTTCCAATAGTTAAACCTCTAGCTGCCGGGGCTGGAGCTGATGATTGGTGCATCTGACTGTGGGACCGCTTCCTACCTCCGGTCCTATCCACAATCCGCTGGGAGGTGTACTTATGCCTCCTAGCCGCCCTCAATACTGCATCGAACGTCTGGTGTTCGAACTGCTCAACTGCTAGTAAAATCTCCAAATGCAGCCCCTGTTGGAACCGCTAGGCCCTATCAAACTCGGTTGCCACTAAGGTGGGGGCAAACCTAGTGAGTCTAGAAAACTCAGATGCATAACCATCGACTTTTCTGCCTCCTTGCTTCAGGTTGGTAAACCTCGTCTGCAAGTCATACCGAGCCACAGCATCAAAATACTTCGTCTGGAATCTCTCTCTGAACACTGCCCAAGCAATGGGTGCCACTAATCCCTCGGCCTGCGTCGCCCACCAACTGCGGGCAAGATCTAACAACTGCAGGCGCACCACGGCCACCTTCTCATTTTCTGGAGTCCTGACTGCTTCTAGAATCACCTCTGTGTCCTGAAGCCAAGCATCTGCGGCGATAGCATCTTCACTACCGTCAAAGAAGGGAGGGTTCAAGCGCTTGAAGCTGTTGGCCGTGCTGTTACCCTGATGACCACCCCGGGTCAAAGCATCCGTCACTGCCTGTTGCAAGGCATCTCCACGCCGGTCTTGGGAAGCTATCAAGGTCCTGACGAGTCCTACCAAAGTGCCGTCATCATGTTCTACTGGTTGAACTGGCTGGACTGGTGGCTCTCCGCCAGAAGGCACGACTCTGGAGGCTACCCCGGAATGCTGGGCTTGATCTCCAGGTTGCTGCTGGTTCGCGGGAGGTGCTCCGCCTTGCTGGTCAGTAGGACCACGAACAATACCGCTGAAGAAGACGACATAGGGAACAATAAGGAAGGACCAGGACAGATCGACGATACAAGCATATGATCAGGACAAGAATCCAGGGATTCAGAAGATACGAGCAGAGATCAAGGACGAATACTGATTGAGACATCTATTTGGTAAACCCTCACATATCTTGATTTACAAGACCTGCATGGGCCACCACTTAAACCATGTCACGCCCCATAACCAGAATACTGGAGAGCGGGGGCAGACATAGCCAGCTACGTATATTGAAGTGCAACCCACCTCGCTATACGGTCACGGCTGTCTAGGATACATGAGGGTTTAACTACAAGCCAGCAGTCTCCTAAGGTCATGAACAAGCCTATTGTCTCAATCACAAGCAAGTAAGTAAAAGTTACAAGATGTATGATCATTAAATATACATTAATAAGGCGTCCCAAATATTACATATTCAGCTGATCATGAAGCTAGTCATACAAAATGTCAGGACTAGCAAGAGTTTAGTCATACATGATCAACCCTAGGATCTGTCAATCATGTTACGGCCCGTAGCAGACAGTAAGTAAAAGTGCAATCGAGCTAACACATGCTCGTCGGCTAAACGCCTCAAAAGAATAATTTTACAATAAAGTGGGAGGACAAAAAGAAACCCACTCGTTGCCAGGGTTACGCCTGGTGGTCACCATCTGGCTGGAAGTTAGGTGGATCCTCTGTAGCTGCTCCGATATCTGGCCATACAAAACCAGCTGGGTCAGACCCCAGAAAGAGCAAGTGCCATAAAGGAGGCTTCACTTAGAAACTAAAACCAGCATATAGTAAGGAACATTAAAGTTAAATTATCAGAAATAACAACAATAATTGAGTACGAGGAAACCATTCAAGTAGCCAGACTACAACCCTTAAACCAAACAAGGACCGGGGTTGCAATCCTTCACCTGAATGGAAATCCGTCTCAAATACTATGGATAAGGTAATAAGACAATAAACGAAGAGAAGACACAGAACTGCTCCGGGAGCCAGGTTACAACCCTTAAACCAAACAAGGACCGGGGTTGTAACCCTTCGCCTGAACAGAACTGGACTCCTGATCTTTATTGTTAAGGCCATTATAGATAATCATGTTGCTGAAGTAAGATAAAACATAACAAGCATGGCACGGGGTACGAGTAAGGCAATAACCGAAGGGAAGGCACAGAACTGCTCCGGGAGCCAGGTTACAACCCTTAAACCAAACAAGAACCGGGGTTGTAACCCTTCGCCTGAACAGAACTGGTCCCCCGATCGTTATTGTTAAGGCAAGCATCAATGATCGTGTCTTGTCACGATCTTGCACATGATCAGGAAAAGACTAAGCTAGAATAACTTCATCCAAGCAATCACGGCCAATCAAGAGTACGGCTTGATACTTTAACTAGCTAGGGTTATCACAGGCCTAGTTACTAGCAGATGCAATGAGATTATTTCAACAGCCACAAGCCCTGCAGACCATCCAAGTTATCCAGGTCGAATGTCCATTTATGAAGGGTGCACCACATGACTGTGTACTGGAAGTGTGCCCTACTCGTCGGTAGGCTACAAGTCCACTTAATGCGCCCAGATAACGGGATTGCCTGTAGCTGAAAATCTCTTCATGTCTACTGAATTATTCTAGTTTATTACTCTTAGTTAATTACAGTAGGTATCCCTGACCGTGGTACTCAGGGATCCCATCCTAGACATGATGCAAGACAATACTGATTTATTGTGCAAACGCAATCATCCACGGTATCCAGGTTAGTCATTCTTGTCAGGTCATGTCACGTTAGCCGTCGCAACAACAATTCGAGATAATCATGTCAGGTATGCTTGTCCTGCCATGCCGTGTTCAATTATTAACAAACCTATTAAATAAATTCATGATTATCAAGTTCATGACAAAAGGCGTAAGGATATAAAATGGGCGTAAAATATCTAATAAAATATCAATATACAGGGCTATAGAAGAGCCAAGCTTAAGGAAAATAAAACCAAAGTGACATGCTGACATAAGACCAAGTCAGCCAAGGCCATACGCTCAGTGCAAAAGTCATACGCTCAGGTCAGGCTACGCTCAAGTCAAGCTACGCTCAGGTAAGCCTACGCTCACAAAGGGCAGCGTATGAGGTCTATACGACCCCTTGTCACACAAGTGAGCGTATGCAAGACATACGCTCCAAAAAGGCAGCGTATGAACTTCATACGACTCCTTGTCACACAAGCGAGCGTATGCGAGTCATACGCCTCCAAAAGGCAGCGTATGGACTCCATACGACTCATGGCTATCCAAGTGAGCGTATGCAAGTCATACGCTCCAAAAAGGCAGCGTATGGACTCCATACGACTCCTTGTCAAGCAAGCGAGCGTATGCGAGTCATACGCTCCCAAAAGGCAGCGTATGTACTCCATACGACTCCTTGTCAAGCAAGCGAGCGTATGCGAGTCATACGCTCCCAAAAGGCAGCGTATGGGGTCCACTGTGCTGCACTAAAGAGCGCGCGCAGCTCAGTGACGCAAGCTAAAAAGCTCGCGCACTGCTCACTGTCTTCTCCAAACAGCAGGAACTCCATGGTTGAACCCTAAGCTTCCAAAGTCCATAACTTGGTCAAAACAAGTCCAAATCCAACTTTTCAAAGGTCAAAATTGGGTAGAATAAAATTCTCTAGCACATGGAACCATCAGAACTTAAAAACAAGGAAGTTTAATAGATCAAAACCATGAAAATCCGAAAATGACTAAATTCTAGATCTACAAAAATCCAAGCTTCAAAATAGAAAATGACAAGTTCTAATGTGGATTAGAAAGTTGCAAAGAAGAGGTTAGAACAATAAAATGGTGGGTTTCTCTATGAAGCAAGATTGCACTTGCCTAGGCTAGGGTTTTCTTGGTTGGTGGTGGAGAGTAATAAAGAAGAAAGGAAATAATGAGGAGAGAGAATGGGAAGAGGTTAATAAATGGGGTTGGTTGTGGTAGGTAGGGGGTTCACCCTTGGTTCATGATGAACCAAGGCTAATCAAGCCTAGCCGAACCAACCCAAGCCAACCCAAACCAAGATGAACCATGGCCTAATACGAGATAAAATACGTACACATATTCTTAAATACGTAATACGAACAACAGGCATTACAACTCTACCCACCTTAAAAGAATTTCGTCCTCGGAATTTAATTAAGATGTTAGAGAGACTAGAACAAGCTATACTAATTACATGCAACTATAACTAGGTAAGCAATCACTCATTCAAGCAAGGAATCGAAAACATGAGGCATAAGGAAGACATTATACCTCATGAGTCAAACAGGTCGGGATACCGCGATCGGATATCTTCCTCACGCTCCCACGTTGACTCACCCAAAGAGTGGTGACCCCAAGCAACTCGGACTAACTTGATAGTCTTGTTCTTGAGCGTCTTCTCTCTTCGGTCCAATATAGACATGGGCCTCTCCTCATACGAAAGGTTGGTACCAACAACCAATTCCGAATGATCCAGGATGTGGCTCGGGTCCGGGATATACCGTCGTAATTGGGATACATGGAACACGTCATGCACCTCGCTTAGCGACGACGGGAGAGCGAGACGATAGGATACATCTTCTACTCGCTCCAGAATGTCAAACGGTCCTATATACCTAGGACTAAGCTTGCCCCGTACGCCGAAACGAATGACGCCACGGTTAGACAAAATCCTCAGGAATACATGATCGTCGACCGAAAACTCGAGAGGGCGCCGATGAGAATCGGCCCAATGACGCTGGCGATCTTGGGCAACTCGAAGATGATCTCTGACTCGCATGACCACTTCAACTGTCTGGGCAATCATCTCCGGACCGAGCATCTGTCTTTCTCCAACATCATTCCAGGCTAACGGGGATCTGCACTTCCTGCCATACAGCGCCTCGAACGGTGCCATCTGGATACTGGCCTGGAAACTGTTGTTGTACGAGAATTCCACCAGGTGTAAGTGATCTTCCTATGAACCACCGAAGTCAAGTGTACAGGACCGCAACATATCTTCAAGAGTCTGGATCGTGCGCTCCGACTGGCCATCTGTTTGCGGGTGATAAGCTGAACTGAACTGAAGATGAGTCCCCAAACTCTCTTGCAAGCTACGCCAAAAGTGCGACGTAAACCTAGAATCTCGGTCCGAGGTGATACTGACTGGCACACCGTGCAATCTGGCAATCTGTCTAAGATACATCGCCGCTAGCTGAGCCGTCGACTGACCAACTCTGAATGGAAGAAAGTGAGCCATTTTCGTGAGCCGGTCAACTATAACCCAAATAGCATCTCTACCAGCTGGGGATCTAGGTAATCCAGTCACGAAATCCATGGTCACATGCTCCCACTTCTACTCTGGAATCGGCAAGGGCTGAAGCAGTCCTGTCGGTCTCTGATGTTCAGCTTTAACTTGTTGGCAAACCAAACACCGAGAGACAAACCGAGCTATCTCCCGCTTCATACCATTCCACCAGAAATGCTGCCGGATATCACGGTACATCTTCGTACTGCCGGGATGGATGGAATACTGCAAACTGTGCGCCTCTGACATGATCTCCTGCCGGATATCTCCGCTGGGTACACAAAGACGCTTACCATGTCGAAGTGTACCATCCTCATGAATGCATAACTCTGGTCTTCGTCCCGCCTCACACTCTGCTCTGAGTCGCTGAAGCTTGGAATCTGCCGACTGCGCCATCCGGATCCTCTCGACTATAGTGGACTGAACTTGCATACTGGCCATCAAGGCCACACTGGAAGGGAGAACAACTTCAATACCCATCTTCTGAAGATCTGCTAACAGCTCTGGTTGCGCTGTTAGAAAATAAGCTCCCGCTCTCCTGCTCAATGCATCCGCAACAACATTGGCCTTCCCAGGATGATACTGCAGGTTGGCATCATAATCCACAAGAAGCTCCAGCCACCTTCTCTGACGCATGTTAAGATCCTTCTGGGTAAAAACAAACTTCAGGCTCTTGTGGTCGGTGAAAATCTCTACCCTATCTCCATACAAATAGTGCCTCCACAACTTGAGTGCAAACACCACTGCTGCCAGCTCCAAGTCATGGGTTGGGTAATTCCTCTCATGATCACGAAGTTGTCGTGACGCATAAGCTATTACCTTCCCATGCTGCATCAGAACACATCCTAAACCTCTGCCTGAAGCATCACAGTATACTGAGAATCCTCCGGTCCTATCTGGAAGCGTGAGAATAGGAGCCGTCATTAAGCCTCGCTTCAACTTCTTAAAAGATTCCTGGCACTCTGCTGTCCAAGCAAACTGTGCATCCTTGCGGGTCAACTGGGTCAGCGGCGCCGAGATCCGAGCGAAGTCCGAAACAAATCGCCGGTAGTAGCCGGCCAATCCAAGAAAACTACGAACATCTGCAACTGTGCTGGGCACCGGCCATGACTCAATGGCCACGATCTTCTGGGGATCCACTTCTACTCCTCCTATGGTGATGATATGACCCAAGTACGAAATACGATCGAGCCAGAACTCGCATTTACTGAACTTGGCATATAACTGGTGCTCCCTGAGTATCTGAAGAACTATACGGAGATGCTGCTCATGCTCCCCCTCACTCTTGCTGTAGACCAGGATGTCATCCAAGAACACAATCACAAACTGATCCAAGTAAGGCATGAAGATACAATTCATGAGGTCCATGAATACTGCCGGCATATTGGTTGCTCCAAAGGGCATAACAAGGAATTTCCAATGCCCATATCTCGATCTAAAAGCTGTCTTCGGGATGTCCTGCTCTCTGACTCTGATCTGATGATAACCTGAGTGCAAATCAATCTTCGAGAATACTGATGCCCCTTGAGTTGATCAAACAAGTCATCTATCCTCGGAAGAGGGTATCTGTTGTAAGCCCCCTGAATTTCAGGGCTGTTTTAAATTTTTCTAAATGAATTATTATCGATAAATATTTTATTTATTTAATTGTTTTCATCATTAATGTACCTTTCCATGATTTTGACTTCTGGAGCGTCAGGGATTTCAATCTCTGTAAACTCTCTTCATGGATTTTGAAGTAGGCAAGATTATCTTCCTGTTGATATATCGTGTCCCACTTGAACTTGTTCCCTTGTGCTCTTTTTGTATCGCGCAAGTTCGGGTCAACTTAGACCAATTAATCGTTGAATATTATTCCCACTTTTATTTTTTGATCATCGTTTGCACGTTGTCGTTGCTTTTAATTTAGGAGCACCAGACCAGCCATTTTCCCGAAACCAACTTCTCATGAATGATCTACTCGAGACGCTCTCCACCCATGACCTTCGTGTCCCACTCAGACACTCCATTTTGTGCTCCTTTTTCTTCGCACAACTTCCGGGTCAATTTAGGCCGATTTATTTTCGATCGTAAAACCTGATTTAATTTCCAATTTAATTTCGGGACCCGACATCGACCCAACCTGTCAACCCGAAGTATGGACGCAGTCCATACGAAGCCTACTCCCCGCCTGCAACTTGTGTCCCATTTATTGGAGTCCCCGTATATTATTTATTTACCCGTGATTATAAATACGCATTTAATTCGAATATTGCTCCCTGGTCCGATTTTGGCCCGACCCGGCTCGACCGAACCCGAACCCAAGCTCCACGTTGTTCTCCCATGACTGTCCAAATATCCCACATAATTTTCCTATTTTTCCTATTTGGAAAATATCTCCTTCTCTCTCTATTTTTACAAATATCTCATTTTTATTTCTTGTATATATATATACACATATATATATATATAAATAAATAAATACCTCCATTTCACTCTCTTCACTACACACCACCTCAAACCCTCCCCCATCACCATGCCAGCAGCCGAACACCCCCCCCCTCTCTCTATATTTTCTCTCTCCTTCTTCTCTCTCAAATATCTATTCTCCCCCTCTCTCTTTCTATATTAATATATATACACACACCCATGCTAATTACTCTCTCTCTCTCTCTCTCACTTTACACACACCTCATCCCCCTCCACCATACCAGCCGAACACATCCCCCCCCCTGGCCGACATACTTTTTCTCTCTCTCTCTAATTAATATCTCTCCCTCACTCACTCATTCTATATATATATTAATATATATATATATACACACCATATATTACTCTCTCTCTTTTTCTCTCAACACACACAACACACCACCATCCTCACCACAGCCGACAGCCCCCCCCCCGGCCGAGCACTCCCACCACCACCTCCTTCACCATCTCCTCCATCTCCTCCTCCTCTTCTTCATCATCTTCCCCATCATCATCATCAAGCACCACCATTAACAAACACACCACCACCTCCATCACCCACCATCACCATCATCATCCTCCACCACTTCCACCACCGTACAGCCGCCCCTGCCGTGCCCGGCGTTGCGCCGCCGCCGCCTTCGCTGGCCGGCCGCAGCAGCAGCTGCGCCAGCGGCAGCAGCCGCGAGCATGCATGCGCGTGCGCGCACGCGCGGAAGC
Source organism: Iris pallida (assembly GCA_029216955.1). Classification (NCBI taxonomy): domain Eukaryota; kingdom Viridiplantae; phylum Streptophyta; class Magnoliopsida; order Asparagales; family Iridaceae; genus Iris; species Iris pallida. The sequence continues at coordinate 7,022,015 of JANAVB010002796.1, forward strand.
GCGCATGGGGTGGTCGTGCGCCACCTCGTGGCCGGCCCACCACTGCGAGGAGCTCCCCACATCTCCGACGAGCCCGGGCGACCACCCCGGGAGAGTCTCCGGCTTCCCCGACGTGTGAAACACACGATTCGTGTGTTTTGAACGAAATCCCATCGACGCGCGCGAGTTTGGAATTTCAGAATTCGCGTCCCGTCACAGCGACTTCGTACAGATTTTCTGGGAGATCCGACCGTTGGATCGGCGAACTTTTTGCTCCGTCGCAATCTCGGTATATCCCTCTTCACCCCTGTCAAATTTCACCCGTTAATTTCATCGTTTGATACCTCAAAACTGGCCACCAAGTTGACGTTTTAAATTGAACTGTTTTTGGACAGTTTCGTGGAGCCGACTTCGTCAGCTCGTAACTTCGCCGTCGCAGCTCCGTTTTGCGCACCGTCAGTTCTGGTGCACAGCTGGTATAACCATCTTCCTGTCTCCTTTAGATTTTGTTTCATTTTAAGCACGTTTGGTTGGTCGAATTCGACGCCAAAGTTGGCCGTCCGAATTCTTTAAATTGTACTTGTAAAATTTCATTTTTGAACCCGGGACTCCGGATTCAATTTCTGACACTACCAGTAGACTCGTGGCGTCGTTCTGGCTTGTTTTCATATAAAATTTGTTTGATTTGGAGAACGTGGGCCCTGGCACGCATTTCGGTGCAAAGCGGGTCCCACTTTCTGAGTCAACGGGTCACTTTGAGTTCAGCTCATCGGAATCCAATTCCGGATATACCGTTGAGTTCGTATCGTCATTCTGGACTCGTTGACATATAATTTGCTGAGTTTTGAAGACATTTGCTCCGGCACGCATTTCCGTGCAAACCGGATTCCAAGTGTCGCGTCAATGTATCATTTTGAGATCGGCACATCGGAATTCCATTTTGGACATACCGTTGGGTTCGTATCATCATTCTGGATGCGTGGACATATAATTTGCTAGGTTTTGTAGACTCCTATCCCGACACGCTTTTCGGTGCAAAGTGTGTCCAACGGCGGACATCATTTTGACCCAAAATTACCGTTTTGCCCCTGTGTCCAAATTGGACTTATGGGTAGGCTATCCTAGCTGATTTGATCGTTCTGGACACGTTGGTGATATTTATTTTATCATCCGACAACGTCTGTAGATTTTGATTATGTATTATCCTTAATTTATAATTAATTATTTTTCTAGATATTGTTACTTTCTGGTTTTACATTTTTATATATATTTTAATTGCTGTAAAAATCTTGGAAAAATGGTATTTAAATATTATGTTAATTTAGCTAATTTATTATAATTTTTCTAGCATTTATTAAGTGCTTTTGGTATTTTATAAAAATAGGAAAACAGAACTCATTTTTAGTATATTTATGTTTGCTGATTTTTAATAAATATTTATGAGGGTTTATAAATCCCAGAAAAATTAGTATAAATTTTTATAATTAACAAGGATTATTTTGGTACTTTATTTTATATATATTTAGGCTTTTTGTCTATCTCTAAAATTGTTGGAACTTAGTGTACAGTAGATTTAATTATTGAATAATTACGACTTTCAACATTTTGTGTTGTTTTGAGTTATAGGCGTATTGGACCTCACCCCGCGCTAGTGTAAAGACTCTAGGAAATTAGTATTGGATAGAGTGGCACTCCACATTAGACTTTTATGCTAGGTCTCCACTTAGCTTAGTGTCCAGTTAGGAGTTGTGTCACACCACTAGTATATTGTTGATCATAGTTTAGAACTGAGTTTGTATATCATTATTGACAGGATACCGGACATCTATATCTTCGTACTAGTATTCTTGCCTTGCTCGAGGCAAGTACATCTACACACTCATTTACTGTCTTTTAATGCTAGAACATGTATTAACCCTGTTAAAATATTGATTCTTGAGGTAGCAAGCTATATCTTCACATGTTACATTAAAATGGTCCCTACCATGCTTAGGACAGTTATCATATCTTCACATGCTTCTTACTGGTTCTCAGCACATGTTTTACTATTCTTTATACGGCTCTGAGTATTCACATGTTTTGTACTGCTCCCAGTGCCTGTCATGCTTTATACCGATCCCAGTATCTCTCACATGTTTTTACTATTCTCGTATCTCTCACATGATAGAATATGGGTTATGGGGAAACTAGTAGCTGAGTACGTGATCATGCCCCCATTATCGTACCGAGCAAAGTTCATTCTATATGATACTGCGCCGTAGGCCATTATCCCGCATTTTTGTACGGATGTACACCTATGCTTGTGCACTTGTACGTATGTACATTTTATTTACATTGTGCCTCAGTACATTGTACATCTATTGACCGATCACGTACCTGCTACAGTTTTAAACATTATATATACATCTGTCTTTATGACATATGTATCCTTGCCATGATAGTTTATGAGATATACCATGATTCCGGATATGTCATGTTTCCTGTGTTACTATGATATTGTGATCCCAGTTGTACCATGAGGCCATGTTTCTGGTATTTCCTATTTTATAGACTTATCACACCATGTTTCTTGTTGTACATCTCTTTCATTATATGTTCAGTACTTTAGTTGTAGAGGTTGTACTTGCTCCCGTCCTGACAGGATAACGTTGTAGGTTCACTTTTCGAGGAGGAAATGCTATGTGTTACATATTATGGTACTGCATTGAGGACCTGGCCTTAGCTCCAGTAGAGGCCCCAGCGGGGAACCTTGCTTAGTTATTTTCATATGTTTTGAGACTGAGACTTTGGTATGTTCTTACATTTGGATACTGGACTTTGTCTCCAGTTAGATACTTTGGTTATGTATTATTAAGTCTGTGCTTATGTTACCTTCGCTTATAGATGCTGTGTTGTGATGAACATTTAAATATGATTTTAGAACTGTTAGTAGCTTAGATCATTTATTGTCTATTCTTAGAACAGCTTACTGCGCTTTAACCAAGCGTAGGCTGGACATGACTCGGCCTGGCCCAACAATTTGGGTAACGGGTCGTGACATGTTTTTTTGGCGGCCCATGCAGGTCTCGACTTAAATTGTTTGGTTACGTTATTGTACCAAGCATGCCTGCAATTAGGATCTAGGACAACTTGATAACACTAGGGATGACATTTAGAACACCTAGAGGATTTCTAGGATTGCAACATAGGGAGAACTTATCACAGCATAGGACCGTTAACTGTATTTAGCCTCTTGTTTGTATTTCAGTGGGTCAATTTAGACCAAGTTTGTACCCTTGGGATGACCCCTGAGGATCTCACTCTAATCTTACCTAGAAATCTGTTTTCGCATATTTCCATTTGCTCTTCTTTAAATTCGTTGTTGAACTTAATTTCTGATTTTGTTGTTAACTTTGATCTTGCATCGTGATAAATTTTGTGGATCGAATTGTTATATATCCTGATAGGATAAACGTCTGCTTTATTTATGGAGTTTAGAATTTATCGCAGCCATATTAGCTGGTATGACAAAAACATAGAGCCTGATTTCGGATATATTATCCTATTCATAGAATTTAGATTTTCTCGCAGCCATACCGGTTGGCGTGGCGAGGATTCTAGATAATATGATTTTAGGGAGTATACCTTAGTTATGACTCTATCGTTTATTGCATCTAGGCTTACTGGTGGGGCAAAAATTCTGGCAACATGATTTCAGGAAGACGTGTATGGTTATCAGATCATATCTCAACTTGGTTTACTTTGTTATGACCGAATGAGCAAGAATAAGTTCTTATCATTATTCTTCCCCGTCTTGATCAACTCTGATCTATCTACATCTACAACTAGGATTATAGGCTCTCTAGGACTCTCCAACATGATTGTTTTCATGTTATCTTTTGGACATAATTATTTTTGTGTTCCATCTTTACTATGACTTGACTAAACTCTTCTTCGTTAACCTCTTGGATAATTCTTCTCGTTATAAATCTCATTGTCTTTGTACCATTCTTCGAGATATTCCAATAAACTTTTCTGTCTTACTTGACCTTTAACTTGTTTGGACACTGTTATGGATTGCTTGACCCAGTCTTAGGCCTTGTCACCTTCTATTTGATAGACAACCGAAATAGCCAAACCTTGTTGACTGATCCTGTAGTATAACTATAAATGTATTGTGTGATTGTGATAAATACTTTTCCTAGGGATTGGTTAGATTAAGCTTATGGGACAAGTATAGGTGACTGACTGTAGCAGACTTGGAAACCATTAAGAACGATTGCATTGATAGTATGACTTGATGATAGGGTATCTAAGATGGAGAAATGAGATCGTATATTGTTGTGACTATGGATTGAGGATTAGAATCTTATGCTTAGAATTTGAGGATTGAGCATTAAATGACTTTGATGACCAAGTGATTATGGGTTATCTATAGCTAATTACATGTGATTAGAGGGTAGATCGATACGTGGATTGATATGGAATAAATTAGAATGAGTTATCGTACTGCGTACGAGATCGGAAAGATATCAGAACGAGACAAAGACATATGTACATTGGTAATTAATAAATCGAAAGTTTTGAAATTGAGGATTTGTATTCGGAGGACTTGTTGAGTAAAAAGAAGAAGGCTCTACGCCAAGAATAAATATTGAACGTATGATTTCAAGGAGAAACTGTAGGAAATGATTGACGATAAATGATGCTAAGGAACTGTGGATTTATAGAATATGGATACTTAGGATACGATAAGGAAATCCAGTATTTACAATTGAGGTTGGAAATATGATTGATGATTAAGCATCGTTTGCTTATAGACATACCCGGAGAATGACCTATATTTTAGGGAATACATAAATGTTTCATGTTAGTATGGAAGATTTTAAAGGATATATGACATAGTTTATGATAGAAGGACTTTGTTGAACCTGAACCAAAAAGATTGTAGGAGAAACAAAAGAGATGATTTCAAGGATAGCAGATTGAGTATCGTAGCCAGAGCAGCTACATGTTATAGTTTGACCGGTTGGATAATTTTTAATTTCGAGGACGAAATTTTTGTAAGGTGGGTAGGATGTAAGCCCCCTGAATTTCAAGGCTGTTTTAAATTTTTCTAAATGAATTATTATCGATAAATATTTTATTTATTTAATTGTTTTCATCATTAATGTACCTTTCCATGATTTTGACTTCTGGAGCGTCAGGGATTTCAATCTCTGTAAACTCTCTTCATGGATTTTGAAGTAGGCAAGATTATCTTCCTGTTGATATATCGTGTCCCACTTGAACTTGTTCCCTTGTGCTCTTTTTGTATCGCGCAAGTTCGGGTCAACTTAGACCAATTAATCGTTGAATATTATTCCCACTTTTATTTTTTGATCATCGTTTGCACGTTGTCGTTGCTTTTAATTTAGGAGCACCAGACCAGCCATTTTCCCGAAACCAACTTCTCATGAATGATCTACTCGAGACGCTCTCCACCCATGACCTTCGTGTCCCACTCAGACACTCCATTTTGTGCTCTTTTTTCTTCGCACAACTTCCGGGTCAATTTAGGCCGATTTATTTTCGATCGTAAAACCTGATTTAATTTCCAATTTAATTTCGGGACCCGACATCGACCCAACCTGTCAACCCGAAGTATGGATGCAGCCCATACGAAGCCTACTCCCCGCCTGCAACTTGTGTCCCATTTATTGGAGTCCCCGTATATTATTTATTTACCCGTGATTATAAATACGCATTTAATTCGAATATTGCTCCCTGGTCCGATTTTGGCCCGACCCGGCTCGACCGAACCCGAACCCAAGCTCCACGTTGTTCTCCCATGACTGTCCAAATATCCCACATAATTTTCCTATTTTTCCTATTTGGAAAATATCTCTTTCTCTCTCTATTTTTACAAATATCTCATTTTTATTTCTTGTATATATATATACACATATATATAAATATATAAATAAATAAATACCTCCATTTCACTCTCTTCACTATACACCACCTCAAACCCTCCCCCATCACCATGCCAGCAGCCGAACACCCCCCCCCTCTCTCTATATTTTCTCTCTCCTCCTTCTCTCTCAAATATCTATTTTCCCCCTCTCTCTTTCTATATTAATATATATACACACACCCATGCTAATTACTCTCTCTCTCTCTCACTTTACACACACCTCATCCCCCTCCACCATACCAGCCGAACACATCCCCCCCCTGGCCGACATACTTTTTCTCTCTCTCTCTAATTAATATCTCTCCCTCACTCACTCATTCTATATATATATTAATATATATATATACACACCATATATTACTCTCTCTCTTTTTCTCTCAACACACACAACACACCACCATCCTCACCACAGCCGACAGCCCCCCCCCCCCGGCCGAGCACTCCCACCACCACCTCCTTCACCATCTCCTCCATCTCCTCCTCCTCTTCTTCATCATCTTCCCCATCATCATCATCAAGCACCACTATTAACAAACACACCACCACCTCCATCACCCACCATCACCATCATCATCCTCCATCACTTCCACCACCGTACAGCCGCCCCCGCCGTGCCCGGCGTTGCGCCGCCGCCGCCTTAGCTGGCCGGCCGCAGCAGCAGCTGCGCCAGCGGCAGCAGCCGCGAGCATGCATGCGCGCGCGCGCACGCGCGGAAGCGCGCATGGGGTGGCCGTGCGCCACCTCGTGGCCGGCCCACCACTGCGAGGAGCTCCCCACGTCTCCGACGAGCCCGGGCGACCACCCCGGGAGAGTCTCCGGCTTCCCCGACGTGTGAAACACACGATTCGTGTGTTTTGAACGAAATCCCGTCGACGCGCGCGAGTTTGGAATTTCAGAATTCGCGTCCCGTCACAGCGACTTCGTGCAGATTTTCTGGGAGATCCGACAGTTGGATCGGCGAACTTTTTGCTCCGTCGCAATCTCGGTATATCCCTCTTCACCCCTGTCAAATTTCACCCGTTAATTTCATCGTTTGATACCTCAAAACTGGCCACCAAGTTGACGTTTTAAATTGAACTGTTTTTGGACAGTTTCGTGGAGCCGACTTCGTCAGCTCGTAACTTCGCCGTCGCAGCTCCGTTTTGCGCACCGTCAGTTCTGGTGCACAGCTGGTATAACCATCTTCCTGTCTCCTTTAGATTTTGTTTCATTTTAAGCACGTTTGGTTGGTCGAATTCGACGCCAAAGTTGGTCGTCCGAATTCTTTAAATTGCACTTGTAAAATTCCATTTTTGAACCCGGGACTCCGGATTCAATTTCTGACACCACCAGTAGACTCGTGGCGTCGTTCTGGCTTGTTTTCATATAAAATTTGTTTGATTTGGAGAACGTGGGCCCTGGCACGCATTTCGGTGCAAAGCGGGTCCCACTTTCTGAGTCAACGGGTCACTTTGAGTTCAGCTCATCGGAATCCAATTCCGGATATACCGTTGAGTTCGTATCGTCATTCTGGACTCGTTGACATATAATTTGCTGAGTTTTGAAGACATTTGCTCCGGCACGCATTTTCGTGCAAACCGGATTCCAAGTGTCGCGTCAATGTATCATTTTGAGATCGGCACATCGGAATTCCATTTTGGACATACCGTTGGGTTCGTATCATCATTCTGGATGCGTGGACATATAATTTGCTAGGTTTTGTAGACTCCTATCCCGACACACTTTTCGGTGCAAAGTGTGTCCAACGGCGGACATCATTTTGACCCGAAATTACCGTTTTGCCCCTGTGTCCAAATTGGACTTATGGGTAGGCTATCCTAGCTGATTTGATCGTTCTGGACACGTTGGTGATATTTATTTTATCATCCGACAACGTCTGTAGATTTTGATTATGTATTATCCTTAATTTATAATTAATTATTTTTCTAGATATTGTTACTTTCTGGTTTTACATTTTTATATATATTTTAATTGCTGTAAAAATCTTGGAAAAATGGTATTTAAATATTATGTTAATTTAGCTAATTTATTATAATTTTTCTAGCATTTATTAAGTACTTTTGGTATTTTATAAAAATAGGAAAACAGAACTCATTTTTAGTATATTTATGTTTGCTGATTTTTAATAAATATTTATGAGGGTTTATAAATCCCAGAAAAATTAGTATAAATTTTTATAATTAACAAGGATTATTTTGGTACTTTATTTTATATATATTTAGGCTTTTTGTCTATCTCTAAAATTGTTGGAACTTAGTGTACAGTAGATTTAATTATTGAATAATTACGACTTTCAACATTTTGTGTTATTTTGAGTTATAGGCGTATTGGACCTCACCCCGCGCTAGTGTAAAGACTCTAGGAAATTAGTATTGGATAGAGTGGCACTCCACATTAGACTTTTATGCTAGGTCTCCACTTAGCTTAGTGTCCAGTTAGGAGTTGTGTCACACCACTAGTATATTGTTGATCATAGTTTAGAACTGAGTTTGTATATCATTATTGACAGGATACCGGACATCTATATCTTCATACTAGTATTCTTGCTTTGCTCGAGGCAAGTACATCTACACACTCATTTACTGTCTTTTAATGCTAGAACATGTATTAACCCTGTTAAAATATTGATTCTTGAGGTAGCAAGCTATATCTTCACATGTTACATTAAAATGGTCCCTACCATGCTTAGGACAGTTATCATATCTTCACATGCTTCTTACTGGTTCTCAGCACATGTTTTACTATGCTTTATACGGCTCTGAGTATTCACATGTTTTGTACTGCTCCCAGTGCCTGTCATGCTTTATACCGATCCCAGTATCTCTCACATGTTTTTACTATTCTCGTATATCTCACATGATAGAATATGGGTTATGGGGAAACTAGTAGCTGAGTACGTGATCATGCCCCCATTATCGTACCGAGCAAAGTTCATTCTATATGATACTGCGCCGTAGGCCATTATCCCGCATTTTTGTACGGATGTACACCTATGCTTGTGTACTTGTACGTATGTACATTTTATTTACATTGTGCCTCAGTACATTGTACATCTATTGACCGATCACGTACCTGCTACAGTTTTAAACATTACATATACATCTGTCTTTATGACATATGTATCCTTGCCATGATAGTTTATGAGATATACCATGATTCCGGATGTGTCATGTTTCCTGTGTTACTATGATATTATGATCCCAGTTGTACCATGAGGCCATGTTTCTGGTATTTCCTGTTTTATAGACTTATCACACCATGTTTCTTGTTGTACATCTCTTTCATTATATGTTCAGTACTTTAGTTGTAGAGGTTGTACTTGCTCCCGTCCTGACAGGATAACGTTGTAGGTTCACTTTTCGAGGAGGAAATGCTATGTGTTACATATTATGGTACTGCTTTGAGGACCTGGCCTTAGCTCCAGTAGAGGCCCCAGCGGGGAACCTTGCTTAGTTATTTTCATATGTTTTGAGACTGAGACTTTGGTATGTTCTTACATTTGGATACTGGACTTTGTCTCCAGTTAGATACTTTGGTTATGTATTATTAAGTCTGTGCTTATGTTACCTTCGCTTATAGATGCTGTGTTGTGATGAACATTTAAATATGATTTTAGAACTGTTAGTAGCTTAGATCATTTATTGTCTATTCTTAGAACAGCTTACTGCACTTTAACCAAGCGTAGGCTGGACATGACTCGGCCTGGCCCAACAATTTGGGTAACGGGTCTTGACATCTGTTCTTGATTGTCACTGAGTTCAAGGTACGATAATCTACACATAACCTGGATGTACCATTCTTCTTTTTCATAAGAAGCATCGGGGCTCCCCAAGGCGATCCACTAGCACGAATGAATCCCTTGGTTCTAAGCTCTTCAATCATCTTGTACAATATCTCCAACTCTGATGGCGCCATCCTGTAGACTCTCTCTGACACCGGGGCTGTCCCGGGAATCAAGTCTATGGTGAACTCAATCTTCCGCTCCGGAGGCATACCTGGAAGTTCTTTTGGGAAAACATCTGGAAACTCCTCGACTATCCTGGGCAACTGAACTGCTGCTACTGCCATCCGCAATACTGGAGGAGATGACTCAACTTCGCCTCGGGAGAAAGAAAACTCCGGCTCTCCTGGAATGCTAAAAACAACCCTGCCAATGTGGCAGTCTATCCTAGCATACTGGTCCCTCAACCAATCCATCCCTAAGACCACATCATAATCGGCCATCGGGAATTCTATCAATCTAGCGGGGAATTCTCTACTGCTAACTACGATCCGACACGAGGAAAACACTCTATCTACACCCACAAGTCCGTTACCAGTAAGTATATTAAGCCTTACTGATAATGACTCGGGCTCCAATCCTATCCGTGTCGCGAATCGTGCAGACATAAATGAATGCGATGCACCAGAATCAAATAAAACTGAAGCTGGAAAGGTGTTGACGAGAATAGTACCTGCCACTACCTCACCTGGTGTTACTCCTTCTTCTTCCATGGTCAAGGCCAGTACTTGACCATGTCCTCTGGGGGCGGGTCCCTTCTGCTGAAAATTCCTCTACCTGCTCTGGATCAGGGCTTGGGCCTGAGCATACTGCTGCGGTCTCTGCTGCTGGAATGCCTGGGCCTGCGTCAGCAATGGCCTCGGGAGCGGGTACTGCAACTGCTGCTGCTGCTGGACTGGCGCTGGTCCTCTAACTGAAGGACTAGAGAAAGCTGATGAACTCCCCCTGTTCGGGCAGTTCCCAACCCTGTGGTCCGGGGCACCACAAACCAAGCACAATCCCTGTGCTCTGCGATACTCTGACACCACATGCCCTGGCTTTCCGCAGTGTGAACATCCCACTGCGGAAGACTGCTTCTGCTTCTGTTGCTGAGGGTGCGTCGGGGTAGAATGTTGAACCGACGTCACCGAGGCCGCCAGCCTCGGAGTTCCAATAGTTAAACCTCTAGCTGCCGGGGCTGGAGCTGATGATTGGTGCATCTGACTGTGGGACCGCTTCCTACTTCCGGTCCTATCCACAATCCGCTGGGAGGTGTACTCATGCCTCCTAGCCGCCCTCAATACTGCATCGAACGTCTGGTGTTCGAACTGCTCAACTGCTAGTAAAATCTCCAAATGCAGCCCCTGTTGGAACCGCTGGGCCCTATCAAACTCGGTTGCCACCAAGGTGGGGGCAAACCTACTGAGTCTAGAAAACTCAGATGCATAACCATCGACTGTTCTGCCTCCTTGCTTCAGGTTGGTAAACCTCGTCTGCAAGTCATACCGAGCCACAGCATCAAAATACTTCGTCTGGAATCTCTCTCTGAACACTGCCCAAGCAATGGGTGCCACTAATCCCTCGGCCTGCGTCGCCCACCAACTGCGGGCAAGATCTAACAACTGCAGGCGCACCACGGCCACCTTCTCGTTTTCTGGAGTCCTGGCTGCTTCTAGAATTACCTCTGTGTCCTGAAGCCAAGCATCTGCGGCGATAGCATCTTCACTACCGTCAAAGAAGGGAGGGTTCAAGCGCTTGAAGCTGTTGGCCGCGCTGTTACCCTGATGACCACCCCGGGTCAAAGCATCCGTCACTGCCTGTTGCAAGGCATCTCCACGCCGGTCTTGGGAAGCTATCAAGGTCCTGACGAGTCCTACCAAAGTACCGTCATCATGTTCTACTGGTTGAACTGGCTGGACTGGTGGCTCTCCGCCAGAAGGCACGACTCTGGAGGCTACCCCGGAATGCTGGGCTTGATCTCCAGGTTGCTGCTGGTCCGCGGGAGGTGCTCCGCCTTGCTGGTCAGTAGGACCACGAACAATGCCGCTGAAGAAGACGACATAGGGAACAATAAGGAAGGACCAGGACAGATCGACGATACAAGCATATGATCAGGACAAGAATCCAGGGATTCAGAAGATACGAGCAGAGATCAAGGACGAATACTGATTGAGACATCTATTTGGTAAACCCTCACATATCTTGATTTACAAGACCTGCATGGGCCACCACTTAAACCATGTCACGCCCCATAACCAGAATACTGGAGAGCGGGGGCAGACATAGCCAGCTACGTATATTGAAGTGCAATCCACCTCGCTATACGGTCACGACTGTCTAGGATACATGAGGGTTTAACTACAAGCCAGCAGTCTCCTAAGGTCATGAACAAGCCTATTGTCTCAATCACAAGCAAGTAAGTAAAAGTTACAAGATGTATGATCATTAAATATACAATAATAAGGCGTCCCAAATATTACATATTCAGCTGATCATGAAGCTAGTCATACAAAATGTCAGGACTAGCAAGAGTTTAGTCATACATGATCAACCCTAGGATCTGTCAATCATGTTACGGCCCGTAGGCAGACAGTAAGTAAAAGTACAATCGAGCTAACACATGCTCGTCGGCTAAACGCCTCAAAAGAATAATTTTACAATAAAGTGGGAGGACAAAAAGAAACCCACTCGTTGCCAGGGTTACGCCTGGTGGTCACCATCTGGCTGGAAGTTAGGTGGATCCTCTGTAGCTGCTCCGATATCTGGCCATACAAAACCAGCTGGGTCAGACCCCAGAAAGAGCAAGTGCCACAAAGGAGGCTTCACTTAGAAACTAAAACCAGCATATAGTAAGGAACATTAAAGTTAAATTATCAGAAATAACAACAATAATTGAGTACGAGGAAACCATTCAAGTAGTCAGACTACAACCCTTAAACCAAACAAGGACCGGGGTTGCAATCCTTCACCTGAATGGAAATCCGTCTCAAATACTATGGATAAGGTAATAAGACAATAAACGAAGAGAAGACACAGAACTGCTCCGGGAGCCAGGTTACAACCCTTAAACCAAATAAGGACCGGCGTTGTAACCCTTCGCCTGAACAGAACTGGACTCCTGATCTTTATTGTTAAGGCCATTATAGATAATCATGTTGCTGAAGTAAGATAAAACATAACAAGCATGGCACGGGGTACAAGTAAGGCAATAACCGAAGGGAAGGCACAGAACTGCTCCGGGAGCCAGGTTACAACCCTTAAACCAAACAAGGACCAGGGTTGTAACCCTTCGTCTGAATAGAACTGGTCCCCCGATCGATATTGTTAAGGCAAGCATCAATGATCGTGTCTTGTCACGATCTTGCACATGATCAGGATAAGACTAAGCTAGAATAACTTCATCCAAGCAATCACGGCCAATCAAGAGTACAGCTTGATACTTTAACTAGCTAGGGTTATCACAGGCCTAGTTACTAGCAGATGCAATAAGATTATTTCAACAGCCACAAGCCCTGCAGACCATCCAAGTTATCCAGGTCGAATGTCCATTTATGAAGGGTGCACCACATGACTGTGTGCTGGAAGTGTGCCCTACTCGTCGGTAGGCTACAAGTCCACTTAATGCGCCCAGATAATGGGATTACCTGTAGCTGGGAATCTCTTTATGTCTACTGAATTATTCTAGTTTATTACTCTTAGTTAATTACAGTAGGTATCCCTGACCGTGGTACTCAGGGATCCCATCCTAGACATGATGCAAGACAATACTGGTTTATTGTGCAAACGCAATCATCCACGGTGTCCAGGTTAGTCATTCTTGTCAGGTCATGTCAAGTTAGCCGTCGCAACAGCAATTCGAGATAATCATGTCAGGTATGCTTGTCCTGCCATGCCGTGTTCAATTATTAACAAAGGGCAGCGTATGACGTCTATACGACCCCTTGTCACACAAGTGAGCGTATGCAAGACATACGCTCAGGTCAGGCTACGCTCAAGTCAGCCAAGGCCATACGCTCAGTGCAAAAGTCATACGCTCAGGTCAGGCTACGCTCAAGTCAAGCTACGCTCAGGTAAGCCTACGCTCACAAAGGGCAGCGTATGACGTCTATACGACCCCTTGTCACACAAGTGAGCGTATGCAAGACATACGCTCCAAAAAGGCAGCGTATGAACTTCATACGACTCCTTGTCACACAAGCGAGCGTATGCGAGTCATACGCCTCCAAAAGGCAGCGTATGGACTCCATACGACTCATGGCTATCCAAGTGAGCGTATGCAAGTCATACGCTCCAAAAAGGCAGCGTATGGACTCCATACGACTCCTTGTCAAGCAAGCGAGCGTATGCGAGTCATACGCTCCCAAAAGGCAGCGTATGTACTCCATACGACTCCTTGTCAAGCAAGCGAGCGTATGCGAGTCATACGCTCCCAAAAGATAGCGTATGGGGTCCACTGTGCTGCACTAAAGAGCGCGCGCAGCTCAGTGACGCAAGCTAAAAAGCTCGCGCACTGCTCACTGTCTTCTCCAAACAGCAGGAACTCCATGGTTGAATCCTAAGCTTCCAAAGTCCATAACTTGGTCAAAACAAGTCCAAATCCAACTTTTCAAAGGTCAAAATTGGGTAGAATAAAATTCTCTACCACATGGAACAATCAGAACTTGAAAATAAGGAAGTTTAATAGATCAAAAGCATGAAAAATCTAAAAATGACTAAATTCTAGATCTATAAAAATCCAAGCTTCAAAATAGAAAATGACAAGTTCTAATGTGGATTAGAAAGTTGCAAAGAAGAGGTTAGAACAATAAAATGGTGGGTTTCTCCATGAAGCAAGATTGCACTTGCCTAGGCTAGGGTTTTCTTGGTTGGTGGTGGAGAGTAATGAAGAAGAAAGGAAATAATGAGGAGAGAGAATGGGAAGAGGTTAATAAATGGGGTTGGTTGTGGTAGGTAGGGGGTTCACCCTTGGTTCATGATGAACCAAGGCTAATCAAGCGTAGCCGAACCAACCCAAGCCAACCCAAACCAAGATGAACCATGGCCTAATACGAGATAAAATACGTACACGTATTCTTAAATACGTAATACGAACAACAGGCATTACAAGTTGTAGGCTTGAGTAAGTTAGGCAAAGTATGCCGGTCGACCTAAGTCATTCCAAGTGCGGTCCCGCTAATTCTGCGGTTGTCAAGTTAAATAGTCACACGATCCTAAGGCCCGTCATACGAGGTATGACTTGGGCGATAGCATTGCGTAGAACGCGAGTCGGTTTAAGGCACGAGCCGCGGATGGTTCAGTGAAAAGTTAGCCACGGTCTGTCGATACTTAAGGAAACACGTTGTGTTCAAGTTAAAGTAGGAAGACTATGCAGTAGCCGTTCCCGGAGATTCAAAGAATGTTAAGTCTAAGTGATGGTTAGTCGCCGAGAGGAAATATATCGGGACTGTGGTTCAGTCGCCGAGGCAACCCTGGTTTGGGCTCTGCAAAGAAAGTGTGGAAAGTAGAAGAAGTAAAGCAAAAGAACTAATTGATGATGATGAGACCATGCATTTACGTTAAGTCTAGAAGTTAGCGTAGGTGCGTGGTCATGGACAACTTGTCGACAAGGGCGATGGTTCTTCGGATCGGAAACCTTGGGCCAGGGATCGATCCGGCCTAGGAAGAACAGATTATAGCTGTCACGACCCGTTACCCAAATTGTTGGGCCGGGCCGAGCCATGTCCAGCCTACGCTTATTAAAGCGTAGTAAGCTGTTCTAAGAATAGACAATAAAGGATCTAAGCTACTAACAGTTCTAAAATCATATTTAAATGTTCATCACAACACAGCATCTATAAGCGAAAAACACAGATTTAATAATACACTTCCAAGTATCTAACTGGAGACAAAGTCCAGTATCCAAATATAAGTACAGACCAAAGTCTAAGTGTCAAATCACATGAAAGATAACTAAGCAAGGTTCCCCGCTGGGGCCTCTTCTGGAGCTAAGGCCAGGTCCATGGTAAGTAGGGCATGTATCCTCAGGACTATCATCTGTAATATTTTCAACAGGTCCAATCAGGACAGGAACGAGTACAACCCATCTAGAAAACCCAAGTAAATGACAGAGAACTCTAAAGCAATTATAGACATTTTTATTGATGAACATGGTAGTTTATATTCAGGTGATGGTATAGAGAAACAGTTAAGATACAAGAAAAGAAAGGTAACTAAACAAGAGAAGAATCATGGCAATGATGACGGTAATAAAAGCTAACTGAACTAGAATAACATGTATGAGTCCAGACAGTACAATATAAGTCTAATGTAATCCCAGTGTGAGTCCAGTCCATATAATTCGATACCAGATGATTTTCGGTACAAGATGAGTCTAACAGTGATCAATGAATCCAGGGTAAGTCCAACTATGATCTAACAGTGTGTTTTAAAATACCAAGGTCGACATATAAATGGCTGTAGGTATCAGGCACATCTCTCACTGATCAGGCAAGAGATGGCTATGCTTCTGGTAGATTCCTGTAGGAGATTCCAGATTTGGGGTATGTCTACATGTCTTACTCAATATTTCCCCGCCCAGCAAGTGAATCCAGTACAAGACACAAGAGTCGAGATGAGTCCGGCCAAATGATGATTCCAGAAATGATTCCGGAATGATTCCAACGACTCCAGTAATAGAGGTCAGCAAGTAAGGTATGTGTCGCATACATGAATCCAGAAATATCCATACATGTTGATACAGAGAATCACATAGAACTAACTAGAACTGAAATACAGTAATTGACAAATAAATGAGAGAATTATCAGAGAATGTACTCGCCTGATACTCTGAAAAGAGTAGTGTAATATCAGATGTCTGTACCAGGGTCACAATGTCCTAAAATAGAGTAATACAGTTATGACATGTCCAAAATGAAAGTAAACGAAAGAACTAAAACAATCTATATGATTTTTAAGCCAATCTAGGTCAAAGTCAACTCTAATCAAACATTTTAGTCAAACTAGTCAAGTGGGGACCTAGCATAAAAAGTCTAATGTGGAGTGCCACTATACACAAACTAACTTCCTAGGATCTTTACACTATTGCGGGGTGAGGTCCAATACGTCTATAACTCAAAACAACCCAAAATATTAAAAGTCGTAACTATTTAATAAATAAATCAAACTGTACATTGAGTTCCAACAATTTTTGAGATAAACAAAAAGATCAATATTATATAAAATAAAGTACCAAAATGATCCTTATTAATTATAGAAATTTATACTAATTTTTTTGGAATTTATAAACCCTCATAGATATTTATTAAAAATCAGCAAACATAAATATACTGAAAATGAGTTCTGTTTTCCCATTTTTATAAAATACCAAAAGTACTTATTAAATACTATAAAAATTATAATAAATTAGCTAAATTAACATAGTATCTAAATATAATTTTTCCCAGATTTTTACAGAAATTAAAATATATATAAAAATTTAAAAACAGAAAGTAACAAAATCTGGAAAAATAATTAATTACAAATTAAGTATAATACATAAGCAAAATCTACAGATGTTGTCGGATGATAAAATAAATATCACCAACGTGTCCAGAACGGTCAAATTAGCTAGGATAGCCTACCCATAAGTCCAATTTGGACACATGGGCAAAACGGTAATTTCGGGTCAAAATGATGTCCGCCGTTGGACACACTTTGCATCGAAAAATGTGTCGGAATAGAAGTCAACAAAACCTAGCAAATTACATGTCCACGAATCCAGAATGACGATACGAACCCAACGGTATATCCGGAATAGGATTCCGATGTGCCGATCTCAAAATGATACGTTGACGCGGACACTTGGTATCTGGTTTGCACCGAAATGCGTGCCAGAGAAAATGTCTTCAAAACTCAGCAAATTATATGTCAACGAGTTCAGAATGACGATACGAACTCAACGGTATATCCGGAATAGGATTCCGATGAGCCGATCTCAAAGTGACCCGTTGACTCGAAAAATGGGACCCACTTTACACCGAAATGCATGTCAGGGCCCACGTTCTCCAAATCAAGCAAATTTTATATGAAAACATGCCAGAACGACGCCACGAGTCTACTGGTGGTGTCAGAAATTGAATCCGGAGTCCCGGGTTCAAAAATGGAATTTAATAAGTGCAAATTAAAGAATTCGGACGGCCAACTTTGGCGTCGAATTCGACCAACCAAACGTGCTTAAAATGAAACGAAATCTAAAGGAGACAGGAAGAGGGTTATACCAGCTGCGCACAGGAACTGGTGGCGTGCCAAACGGAGCTGCGACGACGAAGATACGAACCCGCGAAGTTGGCATCACGAAACTGTCCAAAAATAGTTCAATTTAAAACGTCAACTTGGTGGCCAGTTTTGAGGTATCAAACGACAAAATTAACGGACAAAAAATGAGGGGAGTGAAGTGCTATATACCGGGATTGCGACGGAGCAAGGAGTTCGCCGATCCAACGGTCGGATCTCCCAGAAAATGCGCACGAACTTGCTGCGACGGAGCGCCATTTTCGAGTTCAAAACTCGCGCGTCACGACGGGATTTCGACGTAAACGCACGAATAGCCTATGCGTCACGCTGGGGAGGAAGGCGGCGACCAGGGGGCGTCCGCCGGAGGCTCGCGCACGGCCGGGGGGGCTCGCCGGCGGCGGCGGCCGGCCGCGGTGGCGCGCACGACGTGCACGACTGCTGCATGCAGCTGCTGCTGCCGCGTTTGCTGCTGCTGTCGCGCTTGGGCTGCCCGCGGCTGCTGGCGGAGGCCGGCCACAGCGGTGGTGGCGGCCAATTGCGTGGGCACGGTCACCGGTGGCGGTGGCCGACGACGTATGGTGGTGGAGGGGATGGTGAAGGTGATGGTGGTGATGATATTAATGGTGGTGGTGGTTTGTGAGGGTGGTGATGATGATGTAGATGATGAAGAGGATGAGAAGGAGAAAGGAGGAGATGGGGGCTGCGTCGGGGAGCTGGGCTCGGCCAGGGAGGAGTGGAGGCTGTGGTGGTGGTGTTGTGTGGTTTGTGTGTTGAGAGAAAGAGAGAGAGATGTATGTGTAGAGAGTGTGAGAGTAGAGATAGAGTGAGATATTTGAGAGAGAAGGAGAGTGAGAGGTCGGCCATGTAGGGGGGGTGTTGTGCTGTAAAGGAGAGGAGGTGTGATGGGGTGTTGTGTGGGAGTAATAGGAGAGAGAGAGAGAGTTGTTTATATATATATATATATATATATATATATATATATATATATATATATATATATATATATATATATATTTGTAAAGTGGAGAAAAATTAGATATTTAAAATAGGGAAAATAGGAAAATTATGTGTGGTATTTGGGCAGTCATGAGAGGGCAACCTGGAGCTTGGGTTCGGGTTCGGTCGAGCCGGGTCGGGTCAAAATCGAACCGGGGGCAACAATTAATTTAAATACGTATTTATAATCACGGATAAATAAATAATATACGGGGACTCCAATAAATGGGACACAAGCATCATGTGGGTAGTAGGCTTCATGTGGGCCACGTCCATACTTTGGGTTGACTAGGTTGGATCGATGTCGGGTCCCGAAATGAAATCAGAAATTAAATCAGGTTTTACGGTAGATAATAAATTGGCCTAAATTGACCCAGAAGTTGTGCGAAGAAAATGAAGCACAAAATGGAGTGTTTGAGTGGGACACGAAGGTCAGGGGTGAAGAGCGTCTCGAGTAGATCATTCATGAGGAGTTGGTTCTGAGAAAACGATTGGTCTCGTGCTCCTAAATTAAAAGCCACGGCAACGTGTAAACGACGATCAAAATAAAAGTGGGAATAATTATTGAAAGATTAATCGGTCTAAGTTGACCCGAACTTGCGCGATACAAAAAGAGCACAAGGGAACGAGTTCAAGTGGGACACGATATATCAACATGAAGATAATCTTGCCTACTTCAAAACCCATGAAGAGAGTTTACAGAGATTGGCATTCCTGACGTTCCAGAAGTTAAAGTTACGGAAAGGCACATAAATGATCAAAACAATTAAATAAATAAAATATTTATCGATAATAATTCACTCAGAAAAATAAAAATAAACCCTAAAATTCAGGGGGCTTACAATAGCCGAGCTGGGTATGAAGCAACCGGTAGGTCGGGGACTTGCATCGAGGATCGCAACCGGCGGTGCAAGGGTCACGAATGCCAGACTATGTCCAAAATGGCTAGTTAATGCCAGTGACCTTTCATATAGATGTGTCGGCACGGGCGGCAATTCGCGTGTGTGCCTTTGGATTGTGTTGGGTTGGATATGTATGAAGTCAGAGAACACAAGGTCTGGGCCTAAGATTTGGCTATAACGAAGGCGGCGTGCTTCGGCACGAGATGTGGCATCGAGTGTTAAGTTGTTGGCATAGAGTTGCATGAGATAGGCTTGAGCTGTTGTGAGTTAAGTCGAGAAGGGCCGTAGGGCAAGTTGTGTAAAGTTACGTTGAGTTGCTGGGTATGACCTCGAAATATGAGGAACGGCCGTGTTGTCACAACCCAAGTGTAGGCGAGACTAAGCAAGGAGGCGCTGCCTCGGAGATATTGAAACACGAATCGAGTTATGGCACGACAGAGTCGCTACATCCCAGAGTTGGTTATAAAAGACAAGTATAAATCGGTGCGTCGACAATGCAAGCACGAGAAAGGTCTAGAGGCAAGGAAATGGAGTCTTTCGTGTAGTTGCGTCTCTGATTATGGCCGTAAGGCAAATACGACTTGATAGGTTAACGTTATTGGCACGACAAGGGTCTAAGGCAAAAGTATGAGTTAACGTCGTTGTGCAAGCACGAGATGGTCCTTAGACACAAGTATGCAAAGGTGTCGGTCCTTGTCACGACCCGCACCCTGAAGAGGGGCACGAGTACGTGGTTACGTCCAGCCTACGCCGCAGTATCGGCGGTAGAACGCTGTATATAGAGTCTGTAAATACTACGACTAAACAGATAAATGTACATGTACAGTATATACTCTCCGAATGGAGGTGACATAGCAATACAGTCTCAATCACATATATCAAACTAAGGTAGATAGTACGAAAAAGGAAATATGATAGAATAAACAGGAAATGAGTCCAAGATCTACAAGTCAGAGCTAACACAACAACCAGAGTCTCAGATAGTATAAGTATAAAGATACTACAAACTGAAATGTACTAGCTGGCTCGCAGGCCAGGCAAACCTAACTAAACTAGGCTACTCAGGGTGAGCAAAGTCTAGTAGCTCTACCAACAAGCCACAGTCTAACTCTAATCCATCAGACTCTACCCCATAGTAGGTCGGGCAATCAGCCTCTGAATCATCTGTAAAATTTGTCAACGATATCCTGTCAGGAAAATGAGCAAGTACAAACACCAACAGCAGTTCCATATGAATTGATAAATTCTATAAGAGACAATGTAATGAAATATAAGACAAAATCAACTGGAAATATATATCATGGTATGAGTACTGAAAAGGACGACGATATGAATATAAATAGGGCGACTTGGGAACTGTTCGGAAAGCCGAATTACAACCCCTAAACCAAACAAGGACTGGGGCTGTAACCCTTCTCCCGAACAGAACTTAGTCACCACAGATAATAAATATAAAAGGTGCCTTGAATTATTAGTACGTCATGTGATCGGTTTGGGAAACATGTTCAAGCTTTCCATCTGACCGGCTACAACCAAATAACAAGTGTGAAACAACAAGTATGAAGATAAGGCCGGTCACCATGGAAAGTTGTGAACAAGTAGCTATGGACAAGTGTCAAGTACAAGTGTAAAATAATAAGTGGGTATTTTGATCACACAACCACTAATAACTCCCCATCCCCGAATAGTATAAAAGATCCGGTCATAATACGTCATGACACGAGATTTAAGAGCAGGTGATCAGCCCACTCCCAAGTCCATGTCTATACAAGTACAAGTAACAAATCGAGTCATGTACTAATATACCAAGTAATCCGGGAACAACATCTCATGACAGGATCCGACATATACTAGTCCGTGAAATATCGTGTCTGGAAATCAAGTAAGACACTACGACTGAATCGAATATAGCAGATATCAAGACAATAAAAACTATCAGTGAATGTACTCGCCTGTGGTCCTGAGCTGATAGGGTGAATAGACGCTCAGAGCGATCACAGACCTAAGATAAGATACTATGAGTCAAACAGGACTAAATACTGAAAAAGGAAGCTAATATAATCCATGAATGCAAGTCTAAGTCAAAACTAGGTCAATCTAGGTCAAACAGAGTCATACTAGGTCATACTGGCTCATACTGGTCATACTAGGTCACTGGGAGTCAATCCAAGTCAAACTAGGTCGAACGGGGTCAAAGGTTGACTTACAGTTGACTTTTGGTCAAAAAGTCAACTCTGGTAAACTCTGGTCAACACTGAGTCAACCCTGGGTTAACCCTAGGTCAAACTAGTCTAATGTTGACTAACAGTTGATTTTCAGTCAACTGGTCAACTCTGGGTTGGTTTCGGTCAAATCGGGTCGCTTAAAGGCTAAGTTTGACTCTCGGTTGACTTTTGTTGACTTTTGGTCAAAAAGGTCAACCGACGTCAAAACTAGTCTATGAGCACCATATTTGATCATTACCAACCACGGGAATCAAGTTCTAACTCTATCTTAGACTTCTAACAACAATATCTTATTTCTAGGCAAAACTAGTATTTACCCTTCTAGGGTAAATTCCGATACCTTGCCAAATACCAAGGAAACCCCACAAATACCCATGGTACTAACCTAGACTCCTTAGGGTAACTAGATATCAACCTATCTAAGGTTTACCTACCAAGGAAAATAGGTATCCTAGGTATCTAAGTCATGTTAGGATACGTGGTATATGGTTTACCCTATTACTAAACCCATATCATGAATTTACCCTCACAACACTCTCACATTCTCCTACACACAACCATCTCACATGATACCACACTCTAATAGGCTTCTCTATTGGTTTCCTATTGGTTTAGGCATAGGCCAAACTATAGGTTACTAGCTACACTCTTATAGCTCTCACACACTCACACACAAACTCACAACTACACACACACACATAGGTAAATATATGGACAGATTTGGTGTGGCGAGTGGGGCTGAAATGAAGGTGGTTTGGGACTGATTTGAAGTGGTTTTTGTGGCTGGAAAATGAGTGGTGTTAAGATAGGTTTTAGGGAGTTTATTGGGCTGATATTGGAGGGTTTTAAGGGGACTAAATGGGACATTTAAGGACTGATTTGAAGTGGTATGGTGGACTGTTTTTGAGGACAGCCAAGGGGTGTTTTTGGACAGCAAAGAATGGGTTTTAGGGGGCTGTTCTTGAGTGGTATGGACAGCCAAGTATAGGGTATACAAGGGGCTATGTTTGGGGGTTCAAAGTGTGTATTAGTGGACTGTTTTGAGGGGTAAATGAGGACAGCCATGGGGTGTTTTTGGACAGTCCAAAAGTGGACTGTTGGGGCTGTTTTGGGTCTGGTATAGCTGCTGTTTACTGCAGCAAAATGGGTGGTTTCCCCTCCCCTAACACCACTTACTACCTCTCACACATCTCTCTATACTCTACACTCATTCCCCTCTCAAATCTCTCACAAACAAACACTCAATCTCCCCTCTAAACTAACACATACACACACACAATCTTCCCACTTGGCCGAACCCACTAGTGCTCCCATCCAAACACAAAATGACACACCACATATCATAATATATATCCATATATATATAAGCCCCAATATATATACATACATATATATGTATATATAGAGTAACACATATATATATATATATATCCATATATATACATATACATATATATATAACTAAAAGATACAATACGATACATTGAAAATACCTTCCCAAACATATACTAAAATCTGGAATTAATGTAAGAACAACACAAAATCAATACACAAACAATATACATGTGTCCAAATAGGGGGGGTTTCCTATTAGGACACAATCCTACATATTGGACACCTCTAAAAATGCTCAAAGGACACAAAATAGTCTCTAATGGAGACTCAACCATGGGAATCATTCCTATGGGTTTTCTAACCATTCTACATGAGAGGAAAAACTAATTTAGAGAAGAGATTACCTATTTTTGGAGATGAAACAATGGTGAGCTCTCAAAAATGGAAGGAACCTTTGGAGAAGAAGAAGAAGAAGTGGATGAGAACAAAAGATGTGAATTCTCTCTCCTCCCCACCCCCTACATGTGGCCAGCCACACTAGGCTCCAAACCCCCTTTTTCCTATTTACAAGTTTGCCCCTCTATTGTTTTATTAGCTCCTTACAAGGTTGCTTAGGGTTTGGGGGTTAAAAATATAAATCTAATGTTCTAATTAGGTCTAACCTAATCCATGGAGTCATGACAAATCCCTCTAACTTTTGATGGCAATATTGTGGGCCATGGCTAGCTAGTGTGTGGGCCCGCTAAGGTCAAAACTACCCCGGGTCCCCGAAACAAGTCAAAACAAGTCGGAATGAGTTGAAATTCGAACCCGACTCAAATAACCCCAAAATAATACGAAAAATAAATAAATAATTCCAAAATAATTTTTAAAGTGGAAAATTACCAAAATATCCCTGTTTATGAAGATTGGGGGTGACAAATCTATCCACCTTAAAAATTTTCGTCCTCGAAATTTAAAACCAAACAATAGTAAAATCTCAGATTTACAAGTCATGGCTAAAATTTTAAAATGATTAAAATCTCAAAAATCAAAACAGGAATTAAATGACTAAATTTATAAAATTTAAAATTACTCTCAAATATAAGTCTATCCACCTTAAAAGAATCATCCAAAAACTTAAAATGAAACAAACACAGAAAATTCATGCAATTTGATAATCGTATGCGTCTGTCCAATAATCATGATACTCAGAACCTCCGTCATGCCAGTGAGCAAGGCTACGATAATCACATAGTCCTCAACTACAGTACATACCTCTAGAATTATGGTATTTAAAATTTTCGCATTGCCGCTAGCTTGGCAGCGAAAACCTTAAATTCCCACACCCTAGGAATACGTCCATAATCTGATTATATGTCCTCACTCTGCCTGCTAGCATGACCCTAGAGGATTCTAAAATCTCATAATCGAGGCGACCTAGCCCATACGACTTATCTCAAAAAATGTCACATCACAAGAACAAAATTTCATCCAACGAGCAAAGAACAGATAGAATCGAAGTTTAAGACAGTTTATGAGGAAGCAATGCGGAAATGAGATCGAAAGATTGGAACCTGTTATCTGCTCTGCTACTGCCTGAGTGGGCTCAACTGCCATGGCGAACGCGCGCCCTTGCTGGCCTCCTCTAGCCTGCCGCACTCTATCCTGGCCCACCTGTCTGGATGCACGGGCAGTACAGTCCCTCATATGGTGATCTGGAGCTCCACAGAACAGACAAACTCCCAGCCTCAATCTACAGACCTTTCCGGTGTGCCCTATCTTCTTGCAGAAGGCACACTGGATGGCCTGCCTCTAGTCCTGTCCCTGGTGCTGCTGGGCACGCGCCGGTGCCTGCTGGAACTGCAACTGAGGCTGCTGCTGCTGAAACTACCTCTACTGGAAGTGTGGGCGCTTCGCTGGCCCTGCACTCGAACTAGCTCCAAGAGCGTCGCTGCTCCTCTTCGGCCTGAGGCCGAAGTCCTCCTCTGCAATCTGAGCCTCCATAAGGATCCGCTCGAAGGTCGCATCTCGTCGCCCAGATGTGCGAGTACGCACTGCATGATTGAGACCCCTCCTGAACTTCCGGGCCTTGCACCCCTCATCCTGTACCAAACTGGGTGCAAACCTGCTCAAGCGAAAGAACTCCGCTGAGTACTCGTCCACCGACAAGTTCCCCTGCACCAGACTGGCAAACTGCCCCTCCAGAGCTGTCAAGGCAACATCTGGGTAGAACTTCTCCTTAAAGAGTTTCCTGAAGTCCTCCCAAGATATACCTCTCACTGACGCACACGGATCCGTGCGGTACCAAGTCAGCGCTATATCGAAGAACTGGTTCGCTGCAGACGTCACCCACAGACCTCTCTGGACCTCTACCAACTCCAAACTCCGCTGGACATCCTCTAGCCAGTCATCCGCGTATAGGATACCCTCGGTACCCTTGAACTCCTACGGGTTCATCTTTCTGAAGTGGAGGTGTGTACCGGGCCTCCCCTGACCCTGCTGCTGTGCTGGTGCTCCCTGAACTGTAGCCGGTGCATCTCTCTCCACTGCTGCCATAGCTAACTGATGTGAGTTCTACATGGTCTATCGTAGCACCTCTGCCTGACGGTGCTGTGCCTCTGCCTGTGCTCTCTGTGTCTGCAGCATCTGCTGCAGAAGGGCCATCATCCCCTGAGCATCTGTCGATAGCTGAGGCGGCGGTAGAAGAATGTCAGGGATGACCATGGACAGTCTCGCTGCTGGAGGTGGAAGACCTCCTGAAACCGTTGCTGCCGCTCCCGCCTGAAGGTCAGGGACTGATGTGGCAGCTCCCTGAACTGCAGCTCCCCCAGCTGGAGGTGGAAGACCTCCGGGAACTGCCGCTGCTACTCCTGCCTGAAGGGCAGGGACTGAGGCTACTGCTCTCTCGACTGCTACTCCCATAGCCAGAGGTGGAAGACCTTCCGGATCTGACCTCTCTGGAACTGTACTAGGCCCTGCCGCCTGATAACGAGTTACCGTCATCCTGAAGATGAATTGAACCCAAGAGATCAATATGGCACAAGATAAGATATTATCAAAGGAGGACAATTGAATTCAAATGCAAGAAGAGTTGTCATGGTAATCAAAAGATCAGAAATTTCCTAAAATGTGATTGAGTAACTCCTACCATACCCTAGATCCTATATCCTAGACGCAGGCTCGTAATTAGTACTCTAAGTCGAGCACTATTACGAGGTCACACTATTTACGACTCTGACCTGCATGGGCCACCACAAAAACGTGTCACGACCCGCACCCTGAAGAGGGGCACGAGTACGTGGTTACGTCCAGCCTACGCCGCAGTATCGGCGGTAGAACGCTGTATATAGGGTCTGTAAATACTACGACTAAAACAGATAAATGTACCTGTACAGTATATACTCTCCGAATGGAGGTGACATAGCAATACAGTCTCAATCATATATATCAAACTAAGGTAGATAGTACGGAAAAGGAAATATGATAGAATGAACAGGAAATGAGTCCAAGATCCACAAGTCAGAGCTAACACAACAACCAGAGTCTCAGATAGTATAAGTATAAAGATACTACAAACTGAAATGTACTAGCTGGCTCGCAGGCCAGGCAAACCTAACTAAACTAGGCTACTCAGGGTGAGCAAAGTCTAGTGGCTCTACCAACAAGCCACAGTCTAACTCTAATCCATCAGACTCTACCCCATAGTAGGTCGGACAATCAGCCTCTGAATCATCTGTAAAATTTGTCAACGATATCCTGTTAGAAAAATGAGCAAGTACAAACACCAACAGCAGTTCCATATGAATTGATAAATTCTATAAGAGACAGTGTAATGAAATACAAGACAAAATCAACTGGAAATATATATCATGGTGTGAGTACTGAAAAGGACGACGATATGAATGTAGATAGGGCGACTTGGAAACTGTTCGGAAAGCCGAGTTACAATCCCTAAACCAAACAAGGTCTGGGGCTGTAAACCTTCTCCCGAACAGAACTTAGTCACCATAGATAATAAATATAAAAGGTGTCTTGAATTATTAGTACGTCATGTGATCGGTTTGGGAAACATGTTCAAGCTTTCCATCTGACCGGCTACAACCAAATAACAAGTGTGAAACAACAAGTGTTAAGATAAGGCCGGTCACCATGGAAAGTTGTGAACAAGTAGCCATGGACAAGTGTCAAGTACAAGTGTGAAACAATAAGTGGGTATTTTGATCACACAACCACTAATAACTCCCCATCCCCGAATAGTATAAAAGATCCGGTCATAACACGTCATGATACGAGATTTAAGAGCAGGTGATCAGCCCACTCCCAAGTCCATGTCTATACAAGTACAAGTAACAAATCGAGTCATGTACTAATATACCAAGTAATCCGGGAACAACATCTCATGACAGGATCCGACATATACTAGTCCGTGAAATATCGTGTCTGGAAATCAAGTAAGACACTACGACTGAATCGGATATAGCAGATATCAAGACAATGAAAACTATTAGTGAATGTACTCGCCTGTGGTCCTGAGCTGATAGGGTGAACAGACGCTCAGAGCGATCACAGACCTAAGATAAGATACTATGAGTCAAACAGGACTAAATACTGAAAAAGGAAGCTAATATAATCCATGAATGCAAGTCTAAGTCAAAACTAGGTCAATCTAGGTCAAACTGAGTCATACTAGGTCATACTGGCTCATACTGGGTCATACTAGGTCACTGGGAGTCAATCCAAGTCAAACTAGGTCGAACGGGGTCAAAGGTTGACTTACAGTTGACTTTTGGTCAAAAAGTCAACTCTGGTCAACTCTGGTCAACACTGAGTCAACCCTGAGTCAACACTGAGTCAACCCTAGGTCAAACTAGTCTAATGTTGACTAACAGTTGATTTTTAGTCAACTGGTCAACTCTGGGTTGGTTTCGGTCAAATCGGGTCGCTTAAAGGCTAAGTTTGACTCTCGGTTGACTTTTGTTGACTTTTGGTCAAAAAGGTCAACCGACGTCAAAACTAGTCTATAAGCATCATATTTGATCATTACCAACCACGGGAATCAAGTTCTAACTCTATCTTAGACTTCTAACACCAATATCTTATTTCTAGGCAAAACTAGTATTTCCCCTTCTAGGGTAAATTCCGATACCTTGCCAAATACCAAGGAAACCCCGCAAATACCCATGGTACTAACCTAGACTCCTTAGGGTAACTAAATATCAACCTATCTAAGGTTTACCTACCAAGAAAAATAGGTATCCTAGGTATCTAGGCCATGTTAGGATACGTGGTATATGGTTTACCCTATTACTAAACCCATATCATGAATTTACCCTCACAACACTCTCACATTCTCCTACACACAACCATCTCACATGATACCACACTCTAATAGGCTTCTCTATTGGTTTCCTATTGGTTTAGGCATAGGCCAAACTATAGGTTACTAGCTACACTCTTATAGCTCTCACACACTCACACACAAACTCACAACTACACACACACACATAGGTAAATATATGGACTGATATGGTGTGGCAAGTGGGGCTGAAATGAAGGTGGTTTGGGACTGATTTGAAGTTGTTATTGTGGCTGGAAAATGAGTGGTGTTAAGATAGGTTTTAGGGAGTTTATTGGGCTGATATTGGAGGGTTTTAAGGGGACTAAATGGGACATTTAAGGACTGATTTGAAGTGGTATGGTGGACTATTTTTGAGGACAGCCAAGAGGTGTTTTTGGACAGCAAAGAATGGGTTTTAGGGGGCTGTTCTTGAGTGGTATGGACAGCCAAGTATAGGGTATAAAAGGGGCTATGTTTGGGGGTTCAAAGTGTGTATTAGTGGACTGTTTTGAGGGGTAAATGAGGACAGCCATGGGGTGTTTTTGGACAGTCCAAAAGTGGACTGTTGGGGCTGTTTTGGGTCTGGTATAGCTGCTGTTTACAGCAGCAAAATGGGTGGTTTCCCCTCCCCTAACACCACTTACTACCTCTCACACATCTCTCTATACTCTACACTCATTCCCCTCTCAAATCTCTCACAAACAAACACTCAAACACGCAATCTCCCCTCTAAACTAACACATACACACACACAATCTTCCCACTTGGCCGAACCCACTAGTGCTCCCATCCAAACACAAAATGACACACCACATATCATAATATATATCCATATATATATAAGCCCCAATATATATACATACATATATATGTATATACAGAGTAACACATATATATATCCATATATATACATTTTTTTTTATATCCATATATATACATATACATATATATATATATATATATAACTAAAAGATACAATATGATACATTGAAAATACCTTCCCAAACATATACTAAAATCTGGAATTAATGTAAGAACAACACAAAATCAATACACAAACAATATACATGTGTCCAAATAGGGGGTTTTCCTATTAGGACACAATCCTACATATTGGACACCTCTAAAAATGCCCAAAGGACACAAAATAGTCTCTAATGGAGACTCAACCATGGGAATCATTCCTATGGGTTTTCTAACCATTCTACATGAGAGGGAAAACTAATTTAGAGAAGAGATTACCTATTTTTGGAGATGAAACAATGGTGAGCTCTCAAAAATGGAAGGAACCTTTGGAGAAGAAGAAGAAGAAGAAGTGGATGAGAACAAAAGATGTGAATTATCTCTCCTCCCCACCCCCCCTACATGTGGCCAGCCACACTAGGCTCCAAACCCCCTTTTTCCTATTTACAAGTTTGTCCCTCTATTGTTTTATTAGCTCCTTACAAGGTTGCTTAGGGTTTGGGGGTTAAAAATGTAAATCTAATGTTCTAATTAGATCTAACCTAATCCATGGAGTCATGACAAATTCCTCTAACTTTTGATGGTAATATTGTGGGCCATGGCTAGCTAGTGTGTGGGCCCGCTAAGGTCAAAACTACCCCGGGTCCCCGAAACAAGTCGGAATGAGTTGAAATTCGAACCCGACTCAAATAACCCCAAAATAATACAAAAAATAAATAAATAATTCCAAAATAATTTTTAAAGTGAAAATTACCAAAATACCCCTGTTCATGAAAACTGGGGGTGACAGTCCTAAAACTGATCCTAAGGCAAGAATAGAAAGACAATCGTAAAAAGGGTTTAAGCTGCACAAAGTAAATGAACGTGTAGGTTTTGTATGGGTGGGCGAGGAGCTCACTCCACCAGTATAGTTGAGTACTGACACCCACTCAGTGTTCATGTGCAGGCACAGGTAGAAGCTCGTGGCGCCGAGCTCGTTTGGATGCGTCGAGGTACGGAGTTCCTTGGCGATTTGAAGCGTGCGGCCGCGTGGAACCGAAGACTTATACAGGACATAATGTATGGACATCGCCTTCCGAAGCTTCCGCTGGTTCAAGCATTTGTATCGAGAGATGAGAGAGAGCAGAGCGACTTGTAAGATGAGAGAAAAGTGAGCATGAGAGAACTTGTAATTTGGCCTTGCGCCCACAAATGTAATCTTGTATTCAATATCAATAAAGAGCTTCTTTTGAATGACTTGTGTTCATGTGTACTTGTTCTTAAATTCTGCTGCATGTTTCAATATTTCTGCTTGGGACTTCTGTGCGACGACCCCGTCGCCGCCGATGTAATCGACTGTTATGAAACTGCCTTGCACGAGCACAATCTAGGCTCATGTGGCATCACGCCTTAGCGAGGACGATCGCTCCTATGGGAGCGGGACGTGACATAATGGTATCAGAGCACGGCTTTACGTCCTTGGACTTCACGTCGAAATTCTCAGTTTTGAAAGCTCGTCGTTGATAAAGAAGTGCGCGCTCTCTCTCGAATGTCCCTCGACATGTCCATACAATAAGTCTAAATATTTCAAAAGCTCGTACAAGCGTTCAACCAAATGCATCGGTAGGCTATCGCCAAATGTATCGGTTGGCCTTTGTGCCGAACGATGTTAAACTTGACTCGATAGAGAACACATGTGAGTTAACAAATCGCGTGCGCGCCTGACTAGTATTGCGCCGACCCTAGCAATTGAGCGTGCAAACTTGAATATAGTCCGTACGGGATGGTTATGCGGCGCAACTTAGTTCGCGTATCGCGCACCTCGACTTTAGGTGCAAACAAGTCGCGAGCGATATCAAGTACCGCTCGGTCGGGAGCGAAGCTGCATTTAGAGTGTCTATCGATAGGAACGCTATCGAGTTAACGCTTAGGCGTACACGAAAGATTGACTTGGATTTCGAGGAATAGTGCGAACAACTTAGTACGTCGATACGACGTAAGCGATTACGCTAGAGATTCGTCGAACGAATCTGAGGGATGTCTTAGCGAATGACGCGAACGTGATTGTAGGCTAGATCGGATGGCTCGAATCCGAGTGGTGTATGGATTTTCTTGGAAATCAGTCGAGCAAATATTGAGGATAACGAGTATGTCGACGAGGCGATGCGATCGCGCAAAGCCTTAGAACGCGTCACGCTTAGTTGATCGTGACTTCGAATGTCCCAAACGAGCATCTCGTTTGGACAACTTGCGAATAGGCAACGCGAGTTAGAAAACGATATTGAAATGATTTGGAACAATGAATAAAAATGAATGGTCTTGATCGAGAAAACTTAGAGGATCGCGCGTACGATGTCGGATTGATGCAAATGAAATGTGACTTGAGTTTCGAATAACGATCTTGAAACGAGCTTAAGGAAGAGCAACTGAACTTGATCTTGAATATCGAAGAATTATGGTATATCCAGTTCGGACAATAGCATAAATCGCACGACTCGAAATTGGTTGTAAAGGAAGATCGTCAGGTTACGCATATCGTCGATGATATTGAGGCGTATCAAAGATCGATATGCGATAACTCGGGGGTACTCTGACTCGGCGAATGACGATCGTGCAAGTGTCATTGTTCCGTTGGATGCTATACTCGGGATGTTAAAAATACGTCAAGAAAAATATAAACTTGGCTCGAGGATTTTCTAGTTGAATGAATGACGGTCGGACTATCGAACTTGGATTGGATGGAAATGAAATGTTTGGATTTACTTCGTCGATAACCACAACTTCAACATTCTTGTCTTATGCGAGCGCAACTCCAGCCTCGCACATGCGTCGCGCCGACTAGGGCGATAACTCCGCATGAGCGCTGGTATGATGATTCATACAGCAGGGGTGATTGAACTAGCATGGCATAGAAATTTGTATGCTTTGACTTATGGTTTGACGCGAAGGTAGACTTGAGAAGGAATCAGCGGGCTTGACGGTTGAATTTGAGGATTTAGTAGGTCCAATCCGCGTATCGAGAATGAGTTAGTCTAAACTCAAACAAGAGTTACGCTCCGATGAGAATGATTATTCCGCGGGTGCGTTGCATGGTGATTCATGAACCACCGTGGATAATCAGGCTCGCATGAGATTGGGGCACAACATATTGTCAAAAGCTAGACGACCTCGTGATCGAATACGTGATTTGGTTAGAATTGGTGATTTGAATGGACTCGAATATGCACAACGAATGCACTGATGCGAATAGGTGATCGTGCTCGATGTTTAGAAATCTGAGTGACGCAAGCTTGGGTAGAAAACCCCGTACTACCGACTTTGGTTTGACCCTAGGAATGGGGTCAGTATTGGCATTATTGTTGGGGAACTATGATTCCAATCCTGACATTGACTTAGCCTCGAAAAGATTGGCCTAGCGGTTAGGCGAGATGCCCTGTTTCATGAGTTGTAATCAAAAGATTGATCTTGAGGATTGGTTTGAATGGATAGCATGAATCACGAATTAGGAAACCCTGCTCACGAGACTCGGCTGACATGCATATATTTCAGGGACGCCTGGGTATGTGCACGAGGCGACTCGAGTGAGAATGACAAATTCTCTATCATGCGGCTTTGCTGAATGCATGTATTTTAGGGACGCTTGGAATGCGTGCACGATCCAGCCAAGTGATACAATGACTTCAAGCAAGACTTGAGAAGGGGAGAGTGCCGAGATCTTGAAATTATGTTAATGAAAGGATTAATAGTCGTGCGAGCGTGGCTCGGAATTGAGGAAACGCATAGGCGGAGTGTGCACGATTAAGTCTTGGCCATAGAAATGGTAGGATGGCTTGCCTCCAGGAAAGTCTCGAGGATGAGACTTGTTCTGAGTGGTGTACGTTGTAGTGCCCGTTCCCGCAAAGTCAATCGGAGGAATCGAAACGTCGACGGTGTTCGGCCTTAGCCTTGCAACGGCTACTCGAAGGCTCGCTCGGTCAAGACGACCGCTCGCTCAGGTGGGGTAGTTTCGGTGAACTTGCCTCATCTTTGCCTTCACATAATAAATCGTGTTTTCAAATTGCACAAGTAGGCTTAATAATAAAAGAGACGAATCCACATAGCTAAGGGAATAATCCCGACGGGTCGAAATGAGTTAGAACATGGAAAACGTCCCACGG